>PVKN010004606.1:0-24600 GCA_004027915.1 Capromys pilorides
TGCAACTATGGAACATTGGACTATGTATACAACTACTCCCTCTTTGTACAAAGAGAAGAAAATATTTTTTTGTTTTTTTTCTTTTTTTCCTGCCCTGCTAATATGGATTAGAAACTTATCATGTCTACACCCTGTGCTCTGTATAACTACTATGAGGACAACAATATTCAATATATCAATTATTATGAATGCACTAACAACTATCATATTGTTATTTCTTATTAAAGAAGCTATCATATTGTTTTGAAACTATTATATTGTTATTTCTTATTAAAAATAAAAAAGAATAATAAAAAAACAGCTTTCAGATGTCAGTAAGATGTGTTCAAATCAGCCTTTCAGTTTAATAGGCAAAGACCGTGGACATAATAAGCCTAAAAGATCCTTGGCTCATATATTTTGTCTCTAGATAGAGCTCAGAGCTATCTCTTCCCACCGCACCCTCTCCTGCCCATAGTAGGACAGCAACAGCATTTGCCTTTAGGTATTAGTTTGGGCTTAAATAAGATAATGTGGGTTGTGGGTGTAGTCTAGCCTGCAAAACTCTGGGTTCCCTCTCTGCCCCTAGGGAAAAAATGAACATTGACATTTAGTGCCACGTGTGGGAGAGAGTAAATGCTCACTGATGCTGGCAGTTCTTATTATTCTTCATTGTGTAGCCCAGACCAAGTGCACTCAGTGAAAGGAAACTAAGACTGCAATAGCCAAGCACCGAGTCTGTAGCCCTCCAGTTCACACCACAGCCCTAGTAAGTAACTCCTCAGTGGTTCAGGAGAACTACCTAGGAAGAGATCCCTAGCTGAGCATGACAGTAATCTCAGCGCTTGGGGAGGCTGAGGCAGGAGGATCGCAGAGTTGAGCCCAACAGCTTAGCAACCCTTTTGAGATCCTCTCTCAAAATAAAAAAAAGAAAATTGCTGGGGCTATAGCTCAATGCCCTGTATTCAGTCATCAGTACTATAGCAAAGTAAGAAAGAGAAAGAAGAAAAAGTGGAGGAGGACTGAAAAGAAGAGGAAAATAAGAAAGTGGGGAGGGGAAGAAGAGCAAAAGGTTGCTTTTTGGCTGCTACAAGAGAAGCCACCTTTTACGGGCTTGTCCTGCATATGGCCCTTGGAGTCATCTCAGGTAACCCCTAAATATCCAAACCCTCGCATAATGGCCGCACTGGACCCTTCCTGCCCAGCCTCCGCGTAGGCACCCAGCTTGCTCCTCCAGCCTGCACATCCTCTGGGCCACCTCCACGCTCTGCCCAGCACAGCTATACAGCGTGCACGCTGCACAGCGTATATGAAGCACCTGCTCTGCACGGACCCCAGCACAGGCCCACGGGGAGGGTGTGGGCGGGGCCCGTGAGCCCAGCGCTCCTCCCTGGGCTCTGTCTTTGCTCCTATTCATCTATTTGATGGCTTAATTGTCCTGGATTCCTCAGTCCTCATGCACGTGGGCCCTGGTGGACCTGCCCAACCTGTCCATCTAAACCCTGGGGGCATGGGGCTGGGGAGATAGCTCCAAGGCACAAGTGCCTGCCTGGCAAGTGCAAGGTCATGAGTTTGAACCCTGGTCCTGCAAAAAAAAAAAAAAAAAAAAAAAAACCTGGGGGCAAGATCTTTCTTTCTTTCTTTTGGCTTCTGGCTTTTAAAAATGATCTCAGTTTATAGTGCAGGCTGGCCTTGTACTCATGCCTCAGCCTTCCAAGTGCTAGGATTACTGACATGTGCCAAACACCTGGCCTTCAGACTTTCAAATGGGGGACACACCCCGGTATTCTGGGAAGGCAGCAAGCATGGATGGTGGTGGAGAGCCAGGTGGATGCCAGCCACGACCTGCTTGTGCCTGTGTCCAGATCCGGGCCACCTGCTCGTGCTTGTGCTGACCTGAGCAGCTACTTCACCTCTCTGTGCCTCACTGTTCCCTCTTTTAAGTGAGATAATTATGCCTTCGCTGGACTGAGAGAAGGACTGAGGGATAAACCCATGTGGAATGGGTAGCACAGTGGGCAGCACATAGGCTTACTTCTGTCCATTCCACCTAGACAGCCCCCCAGCACCAGCTGCAGCAAAAGGGCCTGTATTAGCATTTCATCATTTGTGACTGAACACCCGAGAAAGTCAGCTTGCAATAGAAAAGAAATTTGTTTGGTTGGTTTTTTGTTTTTGGTTTTTTTTTTTGCTCAGGGTTTCAGAGAGTTTGGTCCATGGTTGGATGGCTCCAGGGTAGAAACTACATGTTAGGAGGATGAGAGAGAACAACTGTTGGTCTCATAACAACTGGAAGCAAAAAAAAAAAAAAAAAAAAAAAAAAAAAAAAAAAAAAAAACAGGAAAGAGTCAAGAGGAAGGGGTTGGAGACATGGCACAGCCCCCAAGGTCACCTGAGACACACTCCTTTAATTGGATTCCACCTCCCAGTTTCTGCCACCTCCCAGTAATGCCATCAAGTTATGACCTCACCAATGGGTAAATTCACTTCCCTTCTGAAGACTCCAGCCCTGAGCACGTGCACTCTGCCAGGGCTCTTCAGATGGGCACCACAGCAGCGCTCTTCCTTCCTTGCTTGCACGACTGTTGTGAGGTCCTGCCACTTCCCACCCAGACACGCTGCAGAGTCTGCCTATCCCTCCTCTCTACCGTCCTTCACATCATAACGAGGTCCCTGAAAGCAGTGGGGCCACAAGCCAGGTGACATTCTCCACACTGCAGGTGTGTGTGACAGTCTACCTACTCGCCCTCGCCTGCAGAATGTGGCATGAGCTCAATACTTGCGAAGATATGAAATGCCCTTTTCATTCCCAAACCTGCATCTCCAGACTCATCCCGCACCTCTCCACCCAGGGCTCCTGCTTATGTGAATCTGCAGTTTTAATCCCTTTGAATCTTACCAGCTCCTGCAGGCATCACTCCTCTCCAGACCCTGGCTGTTCAGTTTGTATCATGGTCCCATCAAGGAAGAGATTTCATAAGTAGTACTCTCCTTGGGACAGAGTTGTGGTCCTGCTTGGAGCCTGTGCTGTGGTGGTATGGGGTAATCAATCTCCCACTCAGCTTTTCAGGACCTGGCTTGGTCCTGGCAGCAACTAGCGGGGAAATGCAGAATGTCATGTTCCAGTTCTTCCAGGCTTCTTACCCACCTGCTCAATCACTCAGGGTCTTTACGCATTACACATTATGCCACCTTTCTAGAATGTTCTTCTCTTCTGCTTTCATCCTGCAAACTCCTACTCATCTTTCAAGGACTATCGTCTGTTCAGTGAAGCCTGCCAGCCTCCCCATGTCTGGCTGACAATCATATCATAGTATGCTTACCAACCACATGAGTAGCTTCTCCCTAACTGACTTGAAATAGTTTAAAATTGATTATGTCTTACTCACCTTTTGGGGCCCAACTGCCAACAAATGCTACATTGAGTTCTTGA
The DNA here is from genome assembly GCA_004027915.1 of Capromys pilorides. Taxonomy (NCBI): domain Eukaryota; kingdom Metazoa; phylum Chordata; class Mammalia; order Rodentia; family Capromyidae; genus Capromys; species Capromys pilorides. The sequence goes on from PVKN010004606.1 coordinate 3,413, forward strand.
TAAATATTTGATGAATGGATGCATGGACAAAAGCTAGGACTTTCAGCTTTCTTTTCCTTATAAGGTATTCTGAATATTCTGAGAAACTAGTTAACAGTACATTTCCAAAAGACAAACTCTCAGAGATGTCAATTTCCCAGACAAATGTAACATTTGTAAGCTGAACTTTCAGAAAGTAGCCTTCATTCTCTTTGGGGCTGTGGGTTGGGGGCCTGATCCTGGAGCAGCCTTAAAAGTCATTATATAGCATGGATCTAAACCTCTGGGCAGCTTGCTGGTTTCTAGCTATGATGAAACAAAAGGAGGCTTTCAAAACAAACCTCTTGGGAAATGTAGAATAATCTCTAGTAGCTATGGGTCTACCTCAACAGGGCAAGGATGTGCGGAGCAAGAGGTTTTGAAAATTACCAGAAGTGAACTGTAGCAATGAGAATACATCGATGTCATGTGTATCTGAGACCCGCCATGCGTGGTGTGCACTGTCACACTTATGCCTCATGATTGTGACAGAGGATGGAAGCTGTATTCCTAGCCCGTCTCATAGAGGAACAAACTTTATCACGGGGCTTTATCCAAACAGATCTCTTCAGTTCTAGCTTGTAACCTTTTAAAAATAATCCAAATAGCAGGAGGATTTCAGACCTAGCATCTGGGGAGCTGTGCTCCAATAAGGCTGGTCCACATGGCAACACGGCGGGATGGATGCCATGAGTCTGGACACACTGTCCAGGACCTCTGCAGTGTCTCTTCCAGCTGAGCAGTGCAGCCCCAGCTGTTCATGGGGCAGGGTGGGCCCAGCCAGCATTTCTGGATTCCTCTGAAGACCACCCTGGGAAGTCTCCCCAGTGGTCTGCCCCATGCCCGGGAGTCTGCTGAGGCAGAACACCTTGGTGCTTGCCCATCCCAATCCCACATAACCCACCCCCATGGCACCTGCACATTCTCTCTTTATATTTAGCTTCCTTGGAAGGAAAATCGCTTTTCTAATTGCATGAGACTATTCTTCCAATGATCTTGAATCAAAACAAGAGAGAGCAGCAGGGAGGAAGGGATGAAGCAGGAAGGAGAGAAAGAGATAAAAGGGGTAAGAGAGGGGAGGGAGGGGAAGGAAAGAGAAGAAAAGAGAGAGGAGAAATGGGGAAGGGAGAGGAGTGAAGACAAGAGGCAGAGTCTGCAGATCCTAGCTGGGTAGAAGCAATATGGACCAGCTGACGCCTCAGAGACCGCTGCCCCTGAAGCAGGGGTGCAGCTCCTACAGGCTCTGGCAACTGAAACAGTGGCATTTCTAGGCTGGTCTTCCCATTAGTCTTCAGTGACAAGTATGTACTGTTATTTAGTTTAAGGGTTGCCTCAAATCTACTTTTTCCTACTGCATAAAACTCAAAGATATAAGCATAAGAAAGAAGCACGCCCTTTATCACATCTACAACTTTCTCTTTTTCTCCTGACTCGCAGAGCTGGAGATCGGACCGGGTCTCCAAGCCTGCAGTGCACGTGCTCCACCCACCCCCATGGGCCTTCACAACAGCCACTCTAGGCTCTGGCCGGCCCTCCACTGGGCATGCCAAGCCCTGCCCTCCGCACTTACTTTCCCAGGAGGCATCAGCCTGCACGCTGAAATCCAAAACATACAACGTCAACACCACACTCTTGTGCAAATATTTGCTCCAGAGAAAATGTCTTCAGTGCTTGTACAACCAATTTTCTTGCAGTCGGCAAGATGAATTGGAGAATTAATGCGTGCATTAAAAGAACTTCTTGTAAGAGCCCAAACAGTCACAGCCGGGCGACCTTCATCACCGCACAAACTTAATGGCCTTTCCACTCCACTCTCCCACTCCCAGCTTAGTACAAAGCACTGGAGTCTTTAGCTCTGTTGTCAAGGAGAATTAAATTGCTATTTGCCACCTGGTGCTGTCTTACTTAACATATTTCCAAATTGCTCCTAAGCCTCTCTTTGGAACTGTGAGTTTAAATATAAGAAGGAAAGGGAATAAGGAGAGAGCAAAACAGAAATGGAAAATGAGGAAATGTATGACTTCCTAGCGCTCCTTGTTCATAGGCAATTTGTGCCTCTGTCCTTGTATTCTATCTTTGTCTTACTCATTTCCTCTTGAAGTTCATCTCATTTCTCCTTTTTCATCCTTCAGAACTTAATCAAAGAAGAAATACATTTTTTTCTCTATAACAAAAAATATACTCACTCTCAAAATAGAGTGGTCTTTGAGATCCTGCCCAGTGAAACCCTGTCTTTAAGTTTTCAGCATTCTAGTTCTCATTTTAGCTTATTAATTCAGCAAACATTTGTTCAGAATCTGTACCTGCCTGGCACTGCACTGTCTTCAGTTTTTTTCACTACTTTCTGTCTTTCTTTTTAGTTCAACTATCAACCACCAGTAGTGAATAACATAATAAAATCCAATAACTCTCTCAAATGAACAGAAGCCCATTCTTTTCCACTGCAAGACACTCTTGCCTCTGTAGCTTTTTGGAATATGAGGAATAACAGTTAGATAGACATTCTATCAGACTTTGTCAGACAGCAAGGATTTCGTCTCTATTAAAATGAACGAAGTAGAACTGAGTCATTCTCAGCAACCATTGAAACTGAGATTTTCCCCATCAGGAATGAAGCTATAGTTCATTCATTAGCATAGCCACTTGCTGAAGCCTTAAATTGGAAACCAGGGGAAAGCAGATGACAAATTAGGAAGCACTGCAGATGTTAAGATCCCCAGGGAATTTGTAATCCAAGAGAAAGATAATGGAACCCAGAAATGAAAATAAACTATAATAAGGCCCTTTACTTCTAGATTTCATTTTCTCTAGGAACGAGAGGAGAGTGAACACCATGAACTTTGTGTAGGTGAAGCACAGCTCACAAAGAAAACGCAGGCTCAGGGTGGGCAGGGAGCTCTGGGACACGTTTGAACCCGTCCTGCTAAGGACCTGTTCGAGCTGTGTAGAGCTCAGATGACTGTACTCAGCTCCGAGGGAGTGGCCTCTCGTCACTGGTGCTAACAGCAGAGAGATGAGGGTCATTTCTGTCCTCACACTCTTCCAGACATGTCTGTCCCTGGACAGAGAAGATTCCTGAGCCCTGTGACAACCTAAAGAAGGTTTGAATCTTGAGAAACCAAGGGCTGCTTGGGGGCATTTGAAGATGAAGTAAGGGATAGGGAAATGTTAAAGATAATTAACATCTGTACTCTAAAGAGCAATGGGGTGCAGGTTGGAACAGGTGAATTCTGAAACCATAAAATGAATCCAGGAAAGTGTGGGTGGAGGGAGAGCTCGCTGCAGTGAGTGACAGGGACAACACTTCTGTTCCCTAGCACTTGCTTTAATGGGACAATTTGAGTGTTAATACGAAGAGGCCTTGTGCTGTCATTGAAATGATTAGTTTCTTTGAGAAACTCAACCCATAAATGTAATGAGCAGCATACCCTGACATATCTGTTTTGTCCATCTGGAAGGAAAGCTAATCTCTGTTGGGAACTATCAATAAAACAATGACAGCTAGCTGCTTAGAAGCCACAAGGAAGGGACCTAAGCAAGGTGCTGCACTTTACGTCGATGGCACTTGGTAAAGGTAGTGAGGGGTCATCGTGCCTTATATGTAAAAGCTAATATCCAGGATACCAAGGAGACTAGCACAGGGGAGAACCTGTGAGCTGAGCCACCTGCAGTGACAGAAAATCTTGCAGCAGTATTTGCTTACAAAAGGCCAACTCCAGGATGGCCAAGGAGGCACTGTCTTATGGACAGGCTTAGCGACCAGAACGTTCTGTGCTTCAGGTGCACCTTGAGTGTAGGAGCAATCAGAGCAAAGAAGCGCAGAGCACCGAAAGGGGAGCGGCAATTCAGGTCTCGTCTTGTTTCCTTGTTGGACAGAAGTGCTCTCAGGAGGCTCTGGTCTCCAGCTGCGTAGCACAACATGAAAAGGAAATCTTCAGGACAATCCAAGGTGGCTCCTAAGTGTGTTTAACTCTCACTTCAAAAGTTAAATACTTGCTCTGGGCATGGTGGCGCACTCCTATAATCCCAGCACTTGGGAGGCTGAGGCAGGAGGATGGGTGTGAGTTCGAGACCAGCCTGGGCTACAAAAGTGAGCTCAAGGCCAGCCTGAACTGCACAGCGAGACCTTGTCTCAAAAAGACAAAATAAATAAATAAATAAATAAATATACTTGAAGTTCAGTTTTTAAAATATAAACACATTGTGGGTTTGGAGGCCAGCTGAGCAGGAGAGCCTAGCATGCCCTAGGCCCTGGGCACTGAAAGAAAAAAATATATCAATTGGTCTGGGGAGATAGCTCAGAAGCATAAGTGCTTGCCTGGCAAGCACAAGGTCCTGAGTTCAACCACTGAGTTCGACCCCCAGTACCTATATATTCCTGTTTTATATGTGTCTCTTTATCATAGTCATTAATCTCAGACCATGGAATTAGCAAAATAGTTAATGGTAGGACATGGTTTAAGGACTATGAAAACTAGAATTTTGTCTACAAATTTCTATAGGATTCCAGCAACTACATTAGCAATTAAGATTGGAGAAAATTTCCAAGTGACTTCGTGCCACCTGCTTGGATCCAATTTCTTTTTCAACTTGCCAAACCATTTGACAGTATAGAGATACTATTTTATTTACATCATTGGTTATGTTCCAGGCTATTAAATCTGACTTGTAATCCAATCAATGCGATTGTGGTAGCAAAAGCCATGTGCTTGTTTTGTATTTGATTTAAAGGGTTTTTTTCCACAACAGCTAGCAGGTGGTAATGTCATACCCTATAAACACATTGTGGACAGCTTTCTTTTCTGCTCTTTCCCTCTAATGTATACTTTGTATAAGCAAAAGCAACAGTAAAGCTGTATAAGTAGTCTTAGACAAGACTGAAAAGGACAAAAGTTTGCTGAGTTTTTCCTCTATCTCAAACTTTTAGAAGTCCTATAAGCACCATGGCAGTGTGACTGTATCATTTCCTATTTTCTGGTGAAAAGAAATTTCCTGTTTCTGTTCAAGGGAGATACTGGGATGAAACATAAGGCATTATCAGAAAGCAGATGCCACTCCATGATACAAATTCAACTGCATAATTTTGTAACAAGTGATTTATAGCCCTGCATATGCAATCTGTTGCCCTCTTTATTCCTTCTTTAAAAAGTATTCAGAAGAAGGCCAAGGATATAGCTCAGTGATAGAGTGCCTGCTTAGCAAGCACAAGGCCCTGAGTTTGATCTCCCCCCGCCCCACTCACAACCCTGAAAAAAGCATTTAGAAGATAAAAACACAAAACACAATGCATGCTCTTCAGGGAATAGCCTTGCACTTCTTTTGCTAAAAACTATAAAAGGAAGTAGTAAATGGTGTTCATGTTGGACCAACCCTGTGGTTCTGCAGAGCTACTGAGACAATAGTGCCACATTGAGGGGTGGGGGTGGGCAGTCTGTATGCTAACAGTAAACTCCTCATGTGGCAGAGGGTACAACAGAGGTTCCCTCCTTAAGTCACTGACCATTTGGTGGCGTGGGGGTGCTGGGGATTGAACCCAGAGCTTTTGCACTGAGCTACAACTCTACCTCTTTGTATTTTTACTCTAAGAGACGGTCTTGCTAAGTTTCTGTGTGGCCCATTCTGCACTTAAACTTGATGCTTCTGCCTGTCAATGACTTTTTTTTCAACGACATTTTCAAACTTGACCAACTTTGGAGCTGGGGATTTGGCTCAGTGGTAGAACACTTGCTTAGCTAGCTGGAAGCTCTGGGTTTGGTCCTTAGCACAAAAGTCAAAAAACAAACCTCTCCTAAAAAAAACCCTTTCAATCCAAAAAAGTACAGTAAAATAAAAACAGACCAAAAACAAAAACAAAGTAATCAGACTTGACCAATTTGAACAGGTTGAATTTTGGAGAGAAAATGAAGAGTACTTGTGTTTCTTTGTTCAGCCTGTGAAAGTCTGGAAGGTAGGGAGCTAGGGAGGGAGCAGGACAGTGTGAAGCCAGCACCCCTGGGAAGCAGGATCCCTGCCCAGCCCTTCCTGGGTACTGAGAAGCTGGCTCTGGACCCTGGGAGAGCCCCAGAGGACTTTGCTGAGACACACTGGTGGGATTCGGGATGAGACACGAAAGAAAAGGACCCGAAGGGAGTACTCATTTCCCGGGTCCTTCACTGCCATCTCGATCCTCTCTGTCTGCACTGCCCTGCTCCAAGCCTCCTGCCTGTGACATTGTCTCAGCCCCGACTGCACCTCCCACATGCACATTGCCCTCCTCAGACTGCGGAGCCCTAACAATATACAGGAAGAACACACGCAGCCCTGTCACAGTGCCCACTGATCACATCTGTGCTTCAGACCATCACCCACTGACAAGCCAGGGCCACCCGGAACAGTGACCTCTGACCCCGGGGCTCCCCTCTCCACAGCTGCCTCTCACTCAGAGAGCAAGCCTAAGCCTGCACTGTGACTCCAAGACCCCCCAGTGCCCTCCCAGGACTGGATCCTCTACCACCCTTCCTGCTTGTTCTGAGCCCTTATTGTTCTGTCCCCCAGGGCCTGGCATGTGCTCTTCCTGTTTCCTGGAGTTTTCCTCTGCAAGGTTCTAGAATAGTCCTGCAGCTCTCACAAACTCATATAGTTAAATCCTGCATTCTCTTCCCCTGCTTTATTTTCTTCTGCAGTTCTTATTTGTACACCCACTTGGCTTGCTGGGTTAGTCCCCCAAACTGGTGCTTGGCACATGACAGGAATTTTGGCCATGTCTGTTGGGCAAGTAAATGACTAAGTGAAAGCATAAATAATGGTGCGTTGCGAAAAGGTAACCCTAAAATTTATATCATGATCACACTGAGGCGATTAGAAGAGAGGGAGGATCGTGGGAGTAAAAATGAGTGAAAGAACATTTATAGAAAGAAAAAGATGATCAAAGGTCTTAACTAAGAGAGATTGGCAAAGATCCTCAAACCACTAAGTTGATTCTAGATAAGCTAAGATCAGAAGATTTGTATTAATGAAAAACTAGACATTCTTTAAAAGAAAGTGCTAATTCCTAAAGGAATTACAGTTTGCTGAAGGAATAATAAAAAATGGCACTTGCTGTACTATTAAAATAGGTTAAGGGGCTGGGGTCAGCTCTGCTGAGCATGCGTGGGTCCTGGGTTGTTCCCTACTAATGAAAATAAGCAAATGGGTAAAATAGGCTAACATAATATCAAGTAAGCTAGGGAGACAGGGTCTTTTGCAGAGACAGATGCCCACTGCCATAACTAGTAGGGTTGCTACTGGGCGCTGTGGCTGGGCTTCAGTACAGAACAGACCTGTATTTACAGCCAGCGGTGGGCAGTGCTGGCGAACCATAATAAACGCCTTCTGCAGCACTTTAGGGCCTGAGGGAGCTTCTTTATACACAGTATTCCTTTTGATCCTCTGAGTGACCTTATGGGGTCAGAAGGTATGAAAATTGATTTTCAGAGAAGAGTTTTAGCCTGTGACATGTGTCCCCACTCTGCACAGGCCTGGGGTGCCATCTTCTCACCCTGCAGCAGGACCATCTGGGGCTCGGCCTCAGCCCCCTCCTGGCCACCCTCACTCTGGTCTTGAACACCACAGCTGGCCTCCAACTCTGCTAAGCTGCTCACACAGTGCGCTGAATCCTCCACCACAGCCACATCCCCCAGGGGCCACTGTGGTCACTGTGTGAGGGACAGGACAGGATGCAGAGGGTCAGAAAAGCTAAGTCACCAGGGCAGGGCTAGTGAGCCAACTGGCTCCAGATCTCATCAAGTAGACAGGCCATGGCCGTAGCCGCGACCACGACTCTTCGAGCAGATTCAGTAGTTTGCTTCACATTTTCTACAGATACCTACTCAGTTTCTCCTTTTGCTTTAGGCACTAACATCCAGCAGAATTAAGAGACTATCCTTGCTGTCATAGAGCTTATGTACTAACAGGGCAGAGGGACAACATGTAAACAAGATGTGTGTGTGTGTGTGTGTGTGTGTGTGTGTGTGCGCGCGCGCGCATGCGCGCGCATATATCCACATGAGGTGGTAGGAAACATAGCAGAATCAAGGATAGGAAAATCATATCTGAAGCGTACTTTTTTTTTTTTTTTTTTTTTGTAGTCTTGAGGAATGCGCCCAGAGTCACTGCACTGGTGCACAAACCCAGCCTTTTATGTTTTGAGACAAGATCTCACTAAGTTACTAAGTTGCATACAGTAGAATCAAACTTATGATCAATCTTTCTGCATTGGGGATTATAGGTGGACAACAGTATGCTAGGCACCTTTTTCTATATACTTGGTACAGGATCTCACTACCAAGCTCAGATTCTTAGTGATTCTTCTGGTTTTAGCCCCTCTGCAATGCGATTACAGGTGTGCAACACCACATCCAGGCTTGGTGAGCTATCTCAGTGAGCTATCTCTTGGGACCCCCTGGCCAGAAAAGGAAGAGGCACTGGGGCAACCGAGAGGACTGCTGGAGCCAGGAAACACCCCAGTTTGTGTCTGCTCTCAGCAGATATGGGGTAGCCCTGGCTACATTATAGGACACACTGAATCAGAAGCAAATAAACCTTAGACACTGAAAAAAATACAAGAAAGCCAAAAGTAAGACACGATAGTAGGAATCAAGAGAGGGTTAAATTCAGTGTAGCTTTCTGGCCACAGCTAGAAGATCAGGAAGAGACATCTAAGTAGGGCTCTTCCTAGGAATGGTAATAGGGTCGTCCAAGCTCTGGGTTTGCCTGGAAGTGGGACTTCTAGAAAAACTGGGAGAATTCCTGCAATGAGGCATCCTAGTTGGAAGGTTGGCCCAAAGGTCTGTCTAAAGCTTGGCACATAGTAAGTGCTCAATAAATACCTTTTGAACAAATGAATCAAATTCTGTGATTTTTTTTTTTAATCTACTTGTACTTCATGAATAGAATTTCTTTTTGGTAGGCAAAGTTCATCTTAAAGATAATTTAGTTCAAAGCAGAAGAATCTATTTGAACTAGTCCAAGTTCAAGTAGAGATCATGGAAAGATTTTAAAGATATTAAAAAATGCTCATAAATCAAAAAAGGGCTGCCTGCAGAGGGCTGTTCTGGTCTGGAGGCAGTGGGGGAAGGGCCTATGGCTTTGCAGGCCTCGATGGAGGGGAGGGCAGGTAAGTGGCAGGAGCTGGGGTTGGGAGGTAACCAGAGTTGGGGAGGTAACCAGGACCCAGAGCAGCACTGGCCTCCCACCAAGGCTTAGAGGGGAAAGCAGAGGAGTGGAAACTATTTGAAAGCGTTCTCCCCTCACTCCTGTTCCCCTGCGCTCCCCCTGCCTCCACTTTCCCTTTTTCCTCATCCTGTACACGAATCTTTGCATGCAGGGCTTGTGATCCACACCCCAGAATGTCTAGCCCTGACCTTAAATTGAGCAGGACGGTCAGTTTTGCTCAGCATAGTAAAATAGCTCAAATCTTCAATTCCCAACTCCTGGGACAAAGAAACTGAGACATGTAGTTGATCCTGGCCTCTGTCAACCTTTGTCACCTGTGCCCGGAGGACAGCACAAGTCAAGGCAGCAATGGGTGACCCAGCTAGGGCTGTGGGGCTGATGACACTCATGAGTCACTTTCTGTGGAAGGGAAAGGGAGAGCACACAGGTGGCTCCAACTGCTCCAGTTTTGTTTCATTTCTTAAGCCTTATGATGGCTTCCTCTGTGTTTTAATACCATTTTGAATGACTGAGGTCTTTCTTAAAACCTTCCAAATAAGAAAGAATGCTTTCCTTTTTACACTGAAAGGGAGAAAATTCTGAGGAACTTGTATGGCTGTAGATATGTATGCCACCAAGCATTCCTCTACACAGATAACAAGCACACTGAGAGAGAAATTAGAGACAGTACCTTTTATGATAGTATTGAAGTACTATCATACAGTACTTTGGTACTGAAGAAAATGAAATACTTAGGAATTAACCTAACTAAGCAAGTAAAAGACCTTTTCAATGAAAACTACAGTACTCTGAAAAAAGAGATCCTACAAGACCTCAGAAAATGGAAAGATATTCACTGCTCCTGGATAGGAAGAACCAACATTGTCAAGATGGCCATACTCCCTAAATTGTTATACAGATTTAATGCAATTCCTATGAAAATACCATCAACATACCTCACACACGTGGAGAAATCATTCCTCAAATTTATTTCGAACCAAAAAAGACCCAGAATTGCAAAGACAATTCTGGGCAACAACGGTAAGGCAGGAACATTACAATTCCTGACCTAAAGTTATACTATAAAGCTTCAGTAATAAAATCAGCATGGTATTGGCAAAAAAATAGACCTGAGGATCAATGGAATAGATTAGAAGATGCAGAAGCAAATACAAACACACTCAGCCAACTTATCTTCAACAAATGGGCCAAGCACACTTACTGGAAGAAAGATAGTGATATCTGTGCACCTATGTTTATAGCAGCCCAATTTGTAATAACCAAATCTTGGAAACAATCAAAATGCCCATCATTCGAAGAATGATTGAAAAAGATGTAGTATTTTTATACAATGGAATATTATACAATGGAATATTACTCAGCTATAAAGAATGATAAACTGGAAGACTTCATATATAAATGGATGTATGTTGAACACATACTCATAAGTGAAATAAACCAGACTTACATGTGTAAATATTGCATAGTCTCCTTAGTGTAAGAAATCTAAAGAAGAAATAAAAATGGATAGGCATAACACAGCGGAATGGAAATCAAAGACTTATGGATTAAACAACGAAGTGACTGGAAGCAGACTGTAACTCAGTGGTTTTCCAAATTTTCTGTTCAAGGAGATTGAGACCTCAGAGGAAAGGGATAAATGAAATATAGTGTGCCTAAGGAGAGTCACCTAGAGAGAGAGGACATTCTCTCAGGCTTTCATAGAGAACGAATTGGTCAAGCCATGGCCATGACTCATCCTGATGGCGGACACTGGCAACAGTTCTACAAAGCACTGTGCATGGTTCCAAAGTTAATCCTAAGGGGATTTGATCCTGAAAGATACAAAAGATGAATGATCTGTTATGCAGGTCTGGCCTTAACTAGCCATTGATCACCCAGCAGAAAAGCTTAATTAAAAGGCATAGACTCAGAGCTAGATTAGTATGATGAGTTGTAAGAGGCTTATACCAACAGCCTCCAACATTGCCAGTTTCACTGGTTACCCACTGCAACTATGGAACGTTGGACTATGTATACAACTACTCCCTCTTTGTACAAAGAGAAGAATTTTTTTTGTTTTTTTTTCCCTTTTTTTCCTGCCCTGCTAATATGGATTAGAAAATTTATCATGTCTACACCCTGTGCTCTGTATAACTGCTATCAGGACAATAATATTCAATATATCAATTATTATGAATGCAATACTAATGTGTTTTGAAACTATCATATAGGTATTTCTTACTAAAAATAAAAAAAAATAGATATGTATGCCACCGCCTTACCACCTTTTTTTATTAGGTACTGGGGATTAAACTCAGGACCTTGTACTTGCCAGACAGGCACTTACGCCATTGAGCTATCTCCCCAGCTCCCAAGGTTCCATTTTTAATAGGATTATGAACTAAATCTGCATCATTCCTTTGGTTCTTGAGCTCTTGTCCTAGTTTGCTGATAGGCACAGGAGCTGGCGACCCGTTCATTCATTCAGCAAGTAGCTACAGAATGCCCACTCTCTTCTAGTAGTGGTGGGACACTCTGGACTTACAGGAAAAAAGTAGAGCCAATGAACAGGCCGCAAGAAAATGCTGTACCTCATGGATGGGATTCTTTTTTTATATAACTCAAAGGAATTTCCAAAAAACTTTTCTTTCTTTCTTTCTTTCTTTCTTTCTTTCTTTCTGTCTGTCTGTCTGTCTGTCTTTCTTTCTTTCTTTCTTTCTTTCTCTCTTTCTCTCTTTCTTTCTCTCTCTCTTTCTCTCTTTCTCTCTTTCTCTCTTTCTTTCTTTGTTTTGTTGAAACAGAGTCTTCCTGTGTCACCCAGGCTGCCCCCTGGGTCATGGTCCTGTCAGCCTATCAAGTGTGGGGATAACAGGCACGGCTCAGCATGCCTGGCTAGAAAGATTTTAATAGTTTCTAGCCAAGAAAATCTTTAATTTTGGGGGAGCAAGTTGTCCGTTTATTTGCTTATGTAGTGGTGTTGGGATGGAACCCAAGACCCAATGGGTACGAGGTAAATGTTCTCTACTGAGCTCTGACACCATGGACACCACAGTATGGGAATGGCCCCAGGGCCTTCTGGGTAGCGGGACTGGGAGTGGCACCCATTTCACTAAAGCAAGGCATGGAAGGCATTTGTATCGGCTGTTTATGCATGGCCTCTTCACCTGCTTCCTCCAGGCAAACAGCAATAGGAGTGTGGAGTCACATCCCAGAACTGTGTACACCAAGAGGAGGGCACAGAGTGCAGAACTCCGGTGCCCGGATCCTGCCACATAGCCGTGGTGTGAACTGGTGGGATGGATGCACAACATGTATGGCCACCAGGCCTGTCCAGAAGGCGAAGGTCTGGGACTTATCTCAGAGTGGGCCCTGAACCTGTCAATGAGGCCTCTCCAGAGACAGCACGACCAGGTAGTCCAAGGCTGGACAACGACCCAACACAACACGCAACACTGGCTTTAGCAACCCATCGGTCTCATGAGAAACTCGATCCTAACCTCATCAATATCTCTGAGATCAGTCCTGGCTCCTTGGGGCCACATAAATGCCTGAGGTGTTTGTGCAGTTTGCTGGAAGGAGCAAACTCGACAGACAGAGCTTCCTGAAGCTCTTACCAGTGGAAAGAGAGCCAGTTCTGACTCGAAGAAGCAAGCCTTTGGAGTGATGTTCACTCAAGCTGGTGGAGCAGGTCATACCAGTTATGTCCGGAATAGGAAGATAATTTCCAATTGTGATAAGTGCTACAGCCAGAAAGCCCAGGTTAAAATGAGAAAATTATAGGGCAATCTATGAAGAATCTCTCTAAATATCTGGTACATATCTGAGTGTGATGGCACATACCTATAATCCCAGCACTCTGAAAGACTGAAGCAAGAGGATTCCAAATTCAAGCCCAGTCTGAGCAATTTAGCATGTTAGCAAGAGCCTGTCCCAACATAAAAAACACAAAAGAACTGGAAATGTAGCTCAGTGCAAAAGTAGTTCAATCCCCACTACCAGGAAAGAAAGAAGGAAAGAGTGAGCAGAACTTGGTACCTTAACAGAACCTGAAGAACCAGTTTTTGGGGAGTCGGGTTAGCTGCAAAAAGACCACTCCTGCACAAGTTCAAAGACAGGAAGTCACATAAGATACCCCAAGTGGAGTCGGGCATGGGGAGTACTGGGCATGGGTACTGGGGAGACTGAGGCTGGAGGATGCCTGAGCTTATTACCAGCCTGGGCACAATAATGGGATTCTTGACCAAAATAAGATCCAGATGGTCCTGGAATAGTGACCAAGGAGGACATCTTAGGTACCTGTCTGTCATTGCTGAGGCAAAATACCGACTACCCAAAGTTAAGGTATAAAAGATTTATTTGGTTGGAAGTCCATAGAGGTTTCAGTCCACAGTTAGCTGGCTCTAAAGCAAGATGGAGCGTGGCAGAGGGCAGCAGCTCATGGCATGGCAAAAGTCAGCAAAAGTAGGCCAGCAAGCCACACGCAACCTTAGGGGCTTCCTTCTGCCCCTTTTATATTCTATCTAGCATACCAGGCTTAGGGTGAGTGTCGAATCAGTCAGTGACCTGATTTGGTAGTCACATACCCTTCATTCCCGCACCACATACTCTAGATCCAGCCGCTTTTGAAAAGCCCCACCTATGACCACATGAAGCTTTGGGGCGCATCTAGGCACACGATGTGACAGGAGACAATGGCTCCAATGGACAGAGAGGGCAGGAAGACCAGGTCAGGCAGGGCTGAGTAAACAGCACTGTTATGCTTGATACCTGCGGTCAGCTTGAGAAGTTCAGCAGGTTAGCTAAGGACTCAGCAGGGGGCCAGGGTCCTTACTTTATAAATATCCCAAGTCTGTGCAAGAGGAGGGCACAGGGCTGGCGTGAGCGCTACACAGCCCCTGGGTGACGGTAGCTTGCTTACAATATAAGGGAGAAAAAAGAGCACACACACACCCCCCCCCCCACTTTGCTCTTGCTGCTTTTCCTGTCTCGGCTTTGCACTGTTGGCCGTGTGCCACGCCACCCTTAGAGCCTGCTGATTATGAGCTGAAATCACTAGGAACTGTGAGCTAAATAAACCTTTTTTTCCCTAATCTTGGGAGTCAGGTATTTTGTCTCAGCAAGGAGAGAAAAGTAACCAACACAAGCACCAAAGGGCTGGCTGTTGTTTTCTCCCCAAGGGCCTGAAAGTCTCACCACAAAGAACTGCCTGAATAGAAGCCACCCTTCAAGGTGGGCTAGAAAAGCACAAGGTTGCCCAGGTTCTTGTGAAGCAAATGGACTGGAGCCAGACAAGAAGAGTAGGGGAAAGGGGGGTGACAGGTACCAAGCTAGCAGGGAGTGGCAAGAATGAGCATGCATTCTGGTGGCACTGTAGGGCAGTGTCAGTTAGCAACAGTGTATCACATCCAAAACAGCTAGGAAAGGGCCAGCAGCCAAATAGCCGAGCGGATTAAAGCACTTGCAAGCAGGTGCAGGGGCCAGGGGTTCGATCCTCCCGGCCTGTTGTGCTAACCGCACCCCTGGGACTCACTGAGATGGCAATTGAGACGGGGCATGGTGGTGCACGCCTGTAATCCCAGGTCTTGGGAGGCTGTAAACAGGCAGATCACTACAAGTCCAATCTAGTAGTGGGACCCTGAACACCCTATAGACCCTTCCCTAAAAAAAAATAAAATAAATAAAAATAGCTAGGAAGAGGACTTGAACGCTGTCCCTTACCACAAAAAAATGTTAACTGTGCAAGGTGATGAATATGCAAATTACCCTTTCCCATTCATGATGTAATTCATGCACGTATCAAGTCATCACATGAGGACCCATATATTTGTACAATTATTATGTGTCAATATATTTTTTAAAAAATTTTGAGCAAGGCCATCAGCTTTGGAATCTAGTCCTTGGACTCAAAACTCATGTCCACTACCTACTAACCATGCAGCTGTGGCCAAGTAACTTAACCTCTCTCTGCTTTGGTTTCATAATTTCTGAAGTGGAAACCGCCGTAGGACCCATTTCTTTATGCAATGAGAACTGAAGCATAAAATGTTTATGTGCATTTTTACACATGGCATAAAACCTGACACACAGTAAATACCCAATAAATGTTGGCTGATGTGTGGTTTACAGCTATGCCATTGTTGTGATGACTGTCTATAAGCAGGGAGGGCTGTCGGTGTGCTTGGACACAAATGTCAACCTCATTTTTCCTTTCTGAGTTTGGAACCGCGTGAAGAGTAAGACACAAAACATGATAGATGGCATCCGTGATGTTTTGTCAATACCTATGGGGTATGAGGAACAAACACAGATGAAAGTTCTGTTCTTTTACGGTGGCATAAGTGAGGAGGATGACAGCTGGGGACAAGCATAGACCTTCCGATTACTAAGGTAGCTAGTGCAGTGCCTGGGATGTTCCCTCTTTGTTACCACTGATGAGTACATGTGGTTACAATCTATAGCCAGATTATTCTCTTCACTGGTTCCCACAGTGAGAGGAGTGGCAGGCAGGCTAGACAGCCCTAACCCTTCTTGTCCCCATTGCTCTGAGGGACGATGTCCCCCAAAGTTTACCATACTGCAGAAGAAAGACCAGACCTGCTTGTCTATTCCTAAATCAGCTTGGAGGCCATTTAAGCTGTGCATGTAGGCGAGTTTTGACAGATTCATACATTTGTGTGTGTACCACCCCAATCGACGTGTAAAATATTTCCATTGCTTCAAAAAAGTTCCCTCGTGTTCTGCAGAAAAACCACTCCCACCGTCACACCTAGGTAGCAGCCATAGATTAATTTCCCCTTTTCTAGACTCTCGTAGAAACGTACTCCAAAATGTGCGCACTTTGTGTCTCACTGAGTAACCTGGGGACTGATTCGAGATGTTTTGTGAGCAAGTCACAGGTGATCACGGTGGGTGAACATCTCACAAGTTTCTTATGTGACCACCAGTCGATAACTGAGTTGCTTCCAATTGTTGGCCATTATAAGCACAGAGGCTGGGACTATGCATGAAAGAGCATCTGGGGACATATGATTTTATTGTTCTCGGCTAAATTACTAGGAGTCCAATTGCTAGGTCGCATTATAAGTACATTCTTCACTTTACCAGAAACTGTTGAATTGCTTTCCCAGTTTCTTGTTTTTGTTTGTTTGAGTCAAAGTCTTGCTATGTAGTACAGGATGGATTTGAACTTGCCTACACAGCCCAGACTAGCTTCGAACCCATGATCCTCTTGCCTCAGCCTCCCAAGTGCTAAGATTATAGGTATGCCCATGCCTGGCAAAATCTTTTCATAGGCACATCATTGTATCCACAGGTGATAAAACCCCAGAGCTACATTGGCCAGTTAAGTACTTAATTGGACCCTCCTTATTTCCTCAGCTTGGGATTGAGCCCAGTGAGCTCATTTCTTTTTCTCTGTCAGCTGGGTGAGGACCCATCTGGCAGGACAGGCAGCTTCCCTGTGCTCTCCTCCGCCCCACTGTTCCTCATGTC
The DNA here is from genome assembly GCA_004027915.1 of Capromys pilorides. Lineage (NCBI taxonomy): Eukaryota > Metazoa > Chordata > Mammalia > Rodentia > Capromyidae > Capromys > Capromys pilorides. The sequence goes on from PVKN010004606.1 coordinate 20,096, forward strand.
CACAGTTCTCTTACTCTGCTCTCTTCTGGATGCAATGCAGCTCTGTATCTGTTCAGACTTTGGTCAGTTGTCCATCCCTGGTTACTTTAACTGACAGAATTCAAGTTCTATTGTCTCATGTTTTGCAAACTCATGCTTCTGCCCCAAAGGCACCATCCTCGCTCACACCAGCAGTGCTGCAATACGCCCTTCGCTGCCCTTGGTGACCATGTCTGTGCAGACAGCCCCACTGCGGCCTCAGAGCCCCTGGCCCATGCAGACCTGATGATGCCACTCCCTGAGCAGGAATCCATTTCCTTAGGGGCATGCCCTGAGGGCTGGGGGGCAGAGCCAAGCCTCGTGTTCCCAGCAGAACTGCAGTCTTCCCTGTGCTCCAGCTCCGGGGCTCACACTCTCCTGGAAAGTGGTGGCCTGAGCAACTCTTTTCCTATCTGTGTTCCTTAAATGCGACTGAGTAGCAACTCTTTATGGAGCTCTGACCATGCATTAGGGAGTAGAAATGATCTAGAGATGATTCAAAGACAAGCGGAGGATGTGCCTACACCCTGTGCAAATGCTATGCGGGGCACTTGAGTGCCCATAGGCTCTGGTCTCCCTAGGGCATCCTAAAGTGAACCTTTCAGGGATATTGAGCATACATTTACATATGAGATTGGGTATGATGCACTCCAGGCATCCACCAGAGGTTCTGTACCTATCCCTCGGGGATAAGAGGGGCTATCATAGTGCAGTGTACCCTCTTTGACAAGAGGGTGGCCTTAGGGGACAGTGAGTCCCTGCAACCCAACAGGAAGCTGAGAGACAAGGGGAGCCCTCCCGGGACGCAGAGCAGGATGAACACGGCCAAGTGTACCAGGGCCAGTGCTCACCTATAATCCAGCACTCTGGGAGGCAGAGGCAGGGAGATGGCAAATTCAGGCCCAGCCTGGGTGACTTAGAGACTTAGTGAAACCCTGCTTCAGAATAAAAAATAAAAAGTGCTGGGGAGTGTAATCCTCAACACACACAGAGACAGAGAGAGAGGAAGAGGAAGCAGAAGATAGTAGACAGAGTTTCTCCTTCTTAGAATCTACTATTAATCACAAAGCAAAGCAGAGATTTTCTTGCTCTGCATCAGAGCCATCCCTGTCCCCATGGTCAGATGGTAAATGACACTGGGCCTGACCAGACCCAACAGCAGGCAACTCCTCTAAAGGCAGCAGTGCTCACAGACAAACACGCACGTTTACTTGGAGCCAGGGCAAAAAGTTACCAGAAGCAAACACAGCCCGTCGATTGAGCAGCACAGAAAAATCAGCTAGAACTTCGTTTCTGCTTTTGTTTTTTGACACAAGACTGGCCATGAACCCGATATGTAGCCCGGCCTGACTTCAAGTTCATGGTAATCCTCCTGCCTTGGTCTACTGAGTGCTGGTATTACAGACCTGCACCACTACACCTGGTTTAGAATTTTCTTGTTTGTACAACCTTCTTCTTCTCTAAGGTTGCATGTGTTCATTATGAGTACCATTCCTTAATAACAGTGGTAGAGATATATTAGTTAGGGATCTCCTCAGTTATATTTGCCAGTGCTTATTAGAGAAACAGATTAATACAAATATAGAAGAATTTACATGATTGGTTTATAATGAGGCTGGGTGTGATGTGTATACCTGTGATCCCAGCACTCAGGAGGCTGAGGCAGGAGCATCACTGTGAGTTTAGTTCAAGACCAGCCTAGGATACAAAGTGAATTCAAGGCCACTCTGAACTGCAAGCAAAACCATCTGAAAAAGACAAAAAAAAAAAAATTGGATTATAGTGGCTACCCACAGGAAAAGTGTAAACAGGCTGTCTGGGGGTCCAAAGGATCCAGCTGAAGACCTCGAGCTCATCATAGTGTCCTGTACAAGTCCACGTCATGGGGCCAAAGAATCGGTGCTGGAAGCCGAGAGACAATATTCAAAGCAAAGGCAAGGTGAAGCCCTTCTTTATTTCCCCTTTATTTCATGCAAGCTATAAACCCGTTGCTTGTTGTCACTAGCTCCAGGGAGGGTCATTGGTATTCAGTGAATTCCCTCAGCCACACCCCAGATGATCCAAGGGAGTAGGGTGTTTCTTACTCGAATTGACACAATCCGTTAAACATCACACCAGTCAAGCTGTCACTCAAGTGTGAGATATGGAAAGGGGATACCTTTAGGTATGTCAAGTTCCCTAGAAATGTGCTGCACCCCAGTGAGGAAGGAGGCAAACATGGCGGAAGACACAGCTCAGGGGAAGAGTCAGACAGGAGAGAGATCCCAGCATGACAGTGACGAGACATCCCAGGGTGCCAGCTGCACCAAGCAGCAGAGGAGGCCAGGGAGCCCCAGTGGAGGGCTTCAGGAGTGGCCAGAATGTCCTCAGGGGGAAAGATAAGACAGCAATAAAGGTAGTTTCATAAACATAAGGCGGGGCCAGGGAGATAGCTCCATGGCACAAGTGCCTGCCTGGCAAGTGCAAGGTCATGAGCTCGAACTCCAGTCCCGCCAAAAAACTAAATAAATAAAATAAACATAAGGCAGCAGGTGATGCAATGATTCTGAATACATCGAGAGGTCTGCAGTACTGGAAAGTAAGTTAAAAGGGGTATTAGGGGCAGATAAATATAAAACTGAGGGAATGAAAGCTAAAATGTATGAACAAAAAAATACAGTTTCTTTGAATATACTATCTGTACAAGTAAACCAATTACTGTTTGTACAAGGAAAATAGTACAAGAAATAAAGTATTTATGGAATATTCAATGGATCTGTAATGAAGGAAAGACGTAATCATAAAGTATAAAACAGTGATATTAATTTTAACCAAAATGGTTAGAACTCTGTGGCTAGGACGAGAGAGAACATTGGGAAGTGGTGTGTAGATGGAGTGGAAAATAATGGAACGATTTCTTCACTGCTAACTTGTGTGTTGAAATGAGTTAGACCAGAAAAAAGCTTAAAACCAAACCACAGCTTTTTTTTACATTGATGCTATTTAAAACCACTTTCCTCCTTATGAAAACAATGTTACACAAGATGCCAGAGTTACTTTCAAGTAACAATAGGAAGTTTCTTTTTCAGATATTAAAAGTTTCATCTTGATTCTGGTTCTGATATCCAACATATAATCTAGACTTTGCTTCTGGGTTGGGTGCCTGTGATAGACTGACATGCAATCAGACAAAAAACAAAATAAGAAACACCCCAACCCCAAGCTCCCTGGACACACACAGGAGGAGCCGACGCTGACAGGTCTGGTTGGGGGCGGGCGAAGGAGCATGTCCTTGCTGGAAGCCACAGATAAATTCCCCTCTCTGTGGCTCTTTGCTGAGGTACGTACCTTCTACGTGGCATATGCAGCATCCCACACAGATTTTCTGGTCTGAAGATAAGGAAAATAAAGTCAGCAGATGCTAATGTGAAGCCATATGCTATAGGAAGAATCAGGGAAACGCGCTGCTTCCCAAGAGAGAAGGAAACCAAAGAAACTATCGCCTAATAAATCCCCAGAGCAGATCTCAGGGACCTGGAGCAGGTATTGCCATCATTGCCAATGAAGGCGAAGGACCGTGTTTTTAAACAACAAAAAACGTCACCAAACAAAAATTCTTATCTTTTTTTTTAAACACTGAGTATTGAACCAAGAGCCTTTGCGTTGTGGGTTGAGCCCACAACCTTGTTTTTTTGTTTTTGTTTTTGTTTTTTTAATTTTAGGACAGGGTCATACCAAGTTGCTAAGTTTTGCAGGGTAGGCTTGGACTTTGAATCTTCTGCCTCTTGGGATTATGAACCTGTGTCATTACGCCTGGCTTAATAATAACTTTCAAAAATCAAACAAAATTTAGAGCAAAATAAGATTTCTGAAATAAAAATTCCATAAGAATGAAATGCAGGTTAGGGCAATAGATATGATCAAACATGAAGAAAATAACTTCAGAATTGAGCAGATGTTTAAGAATTTTTTAAATGGTATCAAATAGCCCAACATTTGTAGAATTGAGGGAGAGGTGGACAAGAAAAAATTGAAAAGGCCTAATTTTTCAGTTTGATTAATCACAGAACTTTGCAGACATAGATGATAACCAAACACCAACACCAAAATGCCCACAAGGTATGTCCAGTTTATATTATTGAAAAAAAAAAATTAAAGGAAATTAAGCCAGAGGGGGAAAAATACAATATATACAAATTGCTCACTTCTGTCATAAACTATGGAGGCCAAGGAAAACTAGAAGAACCTCCCTCTTTAAAGTGCTAAAGGGCAAAATTATGAGCTCAGAATTCTACGGTGACAGCAGTGCTTGCGTAGGGAGGATCACCTCAAACGGCCAGGAAGAAGCATCTTAGCGTGACGCACTGCACCTCCTGACTGGGATTACTGTGTCAAGTTTGCATATAATTAAAATTCATCAAAATGTGTCATTAAAATGGTTATTTTGTACACAAGTAATTCTTTAGCTTTAAAATCCACAAAATAACTTTTAAAACCCTGCAACAGAT
>PVKN010004607.1:0-33023 GCA_004027915.1 Capromys pilorides
CAAAATGCATTTGGAAGAGTTAAAAAAAACCCTAAGGTTTATTGAAAGTTTAATTGTTTGACCAATCTTACATGTCTATATCTATTAATCTAAACAGATTTGATGATGAAAATATGTAAGACAACCATTGTTAAATTTTTCTTGTTTTGAAAATCCTGTACTATATGTACTCTTGGTTGTTACTGTTTTCCCATCTCTGTTGCTATTTTTACTCTTTAAAATAAAATCTAATAAGATTAAAAAATAAAAAAATATAAAACATGAATGCTAAGAAAAAAACAAAAAAGGACCTTTTTACCTCATTTTCTTTTCTTTTTTTAAGAAAGTTAAAAAGACCCTGACATTTTCATCCACTTAACTTTTTCCTTCTTTTTTTTTTTAATCTTTTTGAGACAGCCTTTCAATGTACTGTTCAGGCTGGCCTTGAGTTCACTTTGTAGCCTAGCCTAGTCTCAAACTCACAGTGATCCTCCTGCTTCAGCCTCCCAAGTGCTGGGATTACAGGTGTGCATTACCACACCTGGCTTTAACTTTTTAGTTTCTAGCTATATATCTAATATTAATTGGCCTTTAGGCTCTGGTAAACCTAGCCTTTAGTTCCACACTTTTATTTTCTGCTACTGTTACTTGGTTAAAGGTTTGGATTTTGTTGTATTTTTTGATACAGAGCCTTGCTGTGTCATTTAGGCTGGTCTTCAATTTACTGTGTAGCCCATAGTGGCCTTGAAGGTGCAGCAGTCCTTCTACCTCGGCCTCTCCAGTACTGGGATTACGGCTGTGCACCACCGCACCTGTCTTGTTTTGTTTTTGTTTTTCTTTTTTTTTGAGGTGGGAACTCACTGTGCTTCCCAAGCAGTTCTTAAACTCCTTATGCCTCTGCCTCCCCAAGTGCCTGGGACTAAAGGATTATCTACGATGCCTGATTTGGTGGGGAGGGAGGGAAGGAAAGAGGCAGAGAGGGATTTTTCCTCTTATTTGAGGTACTGGGGATTCAAGCCAAGGCTTGACACTGAACTACATCTCCAGCCCTTTTCTTAGTTTATTTTTATTTTATTATTTTTTCTGTATTTAGTACAGGGTCTATAGGGTCTCACCCTGTAGATTGAACTCATAGTGATTCTCCTGTTTTCAGCCTCCCAAGCACTGTGACTACATTTATTTGTTTGCTTGCTTATTTATTTATTTATTTATTTATTTATTTATTTATTTATTTTTATGGCCTGCCTTGGGGTTGGGGCTGGCGCAACATGTGGGGCCAGGGATTGAACTGTGGTCCCTGGGGTTGCCTAAGCTTGCCTAAGCAGGCGCTTTAGACCACTGAGCCATCTCGCCAGCCCCAGCACTGACTACAGGTGCGTGCCACCATGCCCAGTCTTAGTTGCCATCTCAGCACACCCCAGGTTCAGGGTCGGCACCCCATGCCGGGGATTAAACCCTGGCTGCTGTGCTCTGCCTAAGCAGGCATTAAGTTGCTGAACTATCAAGCCGGCCCCCTTAGTGTTTATTTTGAGATAAGATCTTGCTAAGTTGCCCAAACTGGGCTCAAACTTGGGATCCTCCTGCCTCAGCCTCCTAGAGTACTGGGATTGTTGTTGTGCACCACCGTGTCCAGATGGTTAATATAATTAAAAGTACAAACGGGGCTGGGGAGATAGCTCTGTGGCCCAAGTGCCTGCCTGGCAAGTGCAAGGTCATGAGTTTGAACCTCAGTCCCACCAAAAAAAAAAAAAAAAAACTATAATTAAAAGTACAAAACTGGGTGTGGTGGCATATGCCTGTAATACCAGCACCGAGGAGGCTGAGACAGGAGGATCACTGAATCCAAGCTGTATTGTGAAATCCTGTACCAAATAAATAAAAGATTTTTTTAAAAAAGTATGTCTAGGCATACCATGCTTTAAGAGCTTCTAGTAGGAGCCGGGTATGATAGTGCACACCTGTAATCCCAGCACTTGGGAGGCTGAGGCAGGAGGATCAGTGTGAGTTCCGAGAGTAGCCTGACTACAAAAGTGAGCTCAAGGTCAGCCTCTATAGCGAGACCCTGTCTCAAAAAGACAAAAAAAAAAAAAAAAAAAAAAAAGACCTTCTAGTAGGGAAAAGAAAGTGGGCCTTTTTATTTACTTATTTATTTTGCATTTTCAGGGAAGGTTCTACAGGGTGTTCAGGGTTTCACTACTAGATCAGACTTGTGATCTGCCTGTTTACAGCCTCCCAAAAACTGGGATTACAGGCAGGTCCAGTCTCAGTTGCCATTTCAGCACACCCTGGGGGTGGAGCTGGCAGGGCAGGCCCAGAATCAAGCCCTAGCCCCTTCACCTGCAGGCACTTTAATCCATTGAACTATTTGGTCAGCCCTTTATTTATTTATTTGTTTATTTGTTTGTTTATTTATTTATTTTTATTATGGCAGGCTAAGCCTGCACTGGGGTTGGGGCTGGCACAGCATGTGATGCTGGGGATCAAACTGCAGTCCCTGCGGTTGCCTGAGCTTTCCTGAGCAGGTGCTTTGGACCACTGAACCATCTTGCCTGCCCTTGGCCCTCGGCCCTCAGCCCTTTATTTTTAATAATGGATGTCTACGTATTTATTTATTTGTACCAGGAATTGAACTCAGGGCCTCATATGTGCCTGGCAGTTGCTGTGCTGCTGAGCTACATCCCCAGCCTGGCTCTTATTTTTGACTTTTCAAAAGAACAGATAAAATTTTAGTTTATATTATTTTTGCCAAAAATATAAAACATTTGCAAGCTGTGTATTTAGCAGGCAAGTAGTCACTGCAGCAGTGTGGCTGTGCCTTGCAGCCTAACTCCTCCCGAGCAGCGGGGCTGCGCTCCTGATGGTAGCAGCTGAACTGCACTGACCCAGAGGCAAGGAAGGCAGAGGCAGCCAAGGGGGGACTTTTTGGACCTGCGGCCAGAGGTGTCAAATCCTAGAGCAACAGCGGGTTGGGTGGCATGACAAAAAGAAATGTTGGAAGAATTATAAAAAATGTTTCTTAAGAAAAAAGTAAAAATGCAAGTCATAGTATTACTCATACTTGAAACATTAGAGTTCAGAAAGGGCTCTTTGTTTATTGTACTTGTTTTATTCCTAGATTTCTTTTCAACCAGTTTTCAGGCAGCATTTCCTCACCAAGAAGGACCTCATTAAAACTCTTGTGGAGAATGTGGATATGGACACAAGCCTCATTCTGGAATATTGCAGGTAATTCTAAATTTCAGTAGTGTTTGTGCTGTTAGCTTAACCAGCTGATGACCTATACAGTGAGAACATGAAAATCACGATGGTCATCACATGGCCCACACACCTGACCACTGATGTTTTGCCAGCCCTGACTGAATAAATCTGATGCCACATTAAGTGCTCATCTTATGTCACCTTTTTTTTTTTATTTGTGGGACCCGGGTTCAAACTCATGACCTTGCACTTGCCAGGCAGGCACTTGTGCCATGGAGCTATCACCCCAGTCCCCTGACGTCACTTTTTAAATTCACTACTTCGTGATCCCCAGACTTGCCTTATGATAAGAGGGCACGTCCCTGAAAATACAGATGTCTGGGCCTCTTCCTGGCAGTGCTGACTCAGCTGTCTGGACTAAGGCCCATGAATCTCGGCTCTTTCATAGGAGCTCCAGGTGATTCCTGTAGTCAGAAAACTTTGAAGCTACTCTTTGGAGTGCCATAGTGTCCTGTGATCCACAGGACGGTCATTCCCAAATTCCTACCAGAGGCCTAAAAACAGATAGTAACTAACTATATAACTACTATGGGTTTTTAAAAAAATTTGTTTTGCTTTTGTTTTATTTTTGCAGTAGTGGGAATTGAGCCCAGGGCTTTTGCATTGGGCTACATCCTTAGCCCCACGCCCCACACCCCATACCGCGCCCCCTTTTTGAGGCAGGATCTCACCTTGTAACCCAGGCTGGCCTTGAGTTTGCAGTGGTCCTCCTGCCTGAGCCTCCCAATTGCTGCTGAGATCACAGGCTAGCACCACCACTTACAACCCTTTTTTGAGACTGAGTCTCATTAAGCTGCCCGGGCTTGTCTTGAACTAGTGGTCAAGCCTCCAGAATGTAGAGACTATAGGCATCACCATCCCATTTGGCTTTTTTTTTTTTTTTAATTATACACATGTGCTAACATACACACTAGGATATATATTTATTTACTTATTTATTTTTATTTTTATTTTTGGTGGGACTGAGGTTCAAACTCACGACCTTGCGCTTGCTAGGCAGTGCCACGGGGCTATCTCCCCAGTCCCTTAGAATATTTATTAAAAACAGATTAATGGGGTTGTGGAGTAAGCTCAGTGGTTTAAGCACCTACCTGGCAAGCACAAGGACCCAGTTTAATCCCCAGTACTACATGTTGTGCCAGCCCAAAACCAGTGCTGAGGAGACTGAGACAGGAGGATCACTACAAGTCTGAACTGCAGTGAGACCCTGTATCATATATATATGTTTTGGGGTTTTTTTTGCGGGACTGGGGTTCAAACTCATGACCTTGCACTTGCCAGGCTGGCACTTGTGCCACGGAGCTATATCCCTGGCCCCAATAAATAAATAAATTTTTAAATTTAAAAACACGGGGCTGGGGAGATAGCGCCGTGGCACAAGTGCCTGCGTGGTAAGTACAAGGTTGTGAGTTCAAACCCCGGTCCCACCAAAAACAAAATAAATAAATAAATAAAATAAAAAATTAAAAAACAGGTTTATGTTTCACATCCTTTTTCTACACACAGCTTCTCCTATATGTCTCTCAGTTAGCCGTGTCTTCCACAGGCATTGCATACAGATCCTCCTGCCATCTGCTGCTCTCTGACTGTTCCCTCACATGGGTACATTATTTATCCAGTCCCTGAGTGGTGAGCTGGGAATAAATAGAGATATCCAGATCCTAATCATCACCAACATTCGGTGCTGCGAGCATCCTTCTTTGTGTGTTTTTGACGATGAGTTTTATAGAAGTGGGATTACTGTATGAAAGGACGTTTTCAGCCTTGTTCCACATTTCCCTCATACCATACCAGTTTACATACCCACTAATAATATAGGACTTTCTTAAGTCAGCTACTCAGCCTTTTTTTTTGTCTTTTTGAGATAGGGTCTTGCTGTGCAGTTCAGGCTGGCCTTGGGCTCACTTTTGTGGCCCAGGCTGGTCTCGAACTCGCAGTGATCCTCCTGCCTCAGCCTCCCAAGTGCTGGGATTACAGGCATTACAGGCGTTACAGGTGTGCGCCACCACGCCGGGCTCAGCTACTCAGCTGTGATGCTGTGGTTTATCTCATTGCAAAGCTGGACAGTGGGAAGGTTAAGTTCTTGAGAGGAGCGAACACTGCCTTGTCTGTGGGAACGTTCTGTGCAGATGCATGTGTTTCTGGACCCCCACGAGTGACTGACTGCTTCTTCTAGCACCTTTCAGCTGGACTGTGATGCGACGCTTCAGCTCTTCATCGAGACGCTGCTCCACAGCACTCAGACCGGCCCGAACCCCCGGGATGCAAACCTGGCATCTGCAAAGCAGCAGCATTCCAAACTCTTGGCCAAAGTCAGCGACATGGTTCCCTTACTGACGAGCACAAAAGATTTGGTCATCAGTCTTAGTGGAATACTACGCAAGGTAGGCGGGTGGAACCTTCACAGAGAGCACCCCCACCTCAATGAATTGCACACGTGTAGCAACAAACTCATTGTCTTGGTCCTGTTTTGGAGTTTTTTTAGACAGGACTCACTATATAGTTTGTTATTCTTGAATTCCCTGGGTAGCGCAGGCTGGCCTCAAATTTGCAGTATTCTTCCTGCCTCAGCCTCCCAACTACTAGGATTACAGCTCAGTATCAGTCCTAAACTCTTTTGGGGGAGTGAGTGCTAGGAATCGAACTTAGGACCTCACACTTGTCAGGCATGTGCAGCACCGCTGAGCTGAATCCCCAGTCCCCACTCCTATATTCTGATAAACTTAAAAATATAGAAATTTTAGAATCCTGTGTTGTAAATACAGGGTTTGTTGTTGTTGTTGTTGTTGTTTTTTGGTGCCAAAAATCAAACTTACAACCTAGTATTGCCCAGTAGGCACTGTGCCACTGAGCTATGTCTCTGGCTCCTTCAATGCAGCAGTTTTCCTACCTTGCCTTTTAAAAAAATGAAAATGACATTTCCTTCCCAGATTCTTAAAAATAGCACACATTCTTTGATAAAAGCTCAACCTAGAGATAAAGTACAAATTGACACAGAAATTTTCCTATAATCTATTCTTCTCTCCCCCGCTCCCTTTCTCCCTTTCTCTCTTGGCTTTTTAAGACAGGTTCTCACTATGCAGCTCAGACCGCCTGGAGTTCACTGTGTGGCCCAGGCTGGTCTGGAACTTACAACAGTCCTGACTCACCTTTCCAAGTGCTAGGATCACAGGTGTGAACCACCATGCCTGGCTTCTGTTTTTTATTTTTTTTAATTTTTATCATCAAAAATATTTTATGATTACATGCTTGCAGTACGTAATGATTCTGTACATTGTGAGGAGCTGGCATACGTACTTAACCCCTCTTCGTGCGTTTTCTTCCCCTTTCATCCCTCCTTTTCCCTTTAATTCTGCAGTGGGTATTTTACCTTCCTAAGGATAAAATGGCAATAGTTTGGTTTAGTGGCTTTCTGCACTACACTAAATATGCCGTCTTTTGGGACAGTGACTATCTTAATTCATTCACTGTTCTGTCAGACAGATAAACCATACTGCATCTAACCAATCTGTGATGGATGTATATTTAAACTGTCCATAAATTGTTTTAGTTTATACTGTGTTATACATATATGTCCTTACTCTTTGTTTTTTCCTTTGGAATGCCAGGGATTGAACCCAGTCTTTGCACAGAGCTCCACTCTCAGTGTGCCCTCCCCACCCCATTCCCCTGCTTCTGAAATAGAATGTTCCTGAATCTCTTAATTGTCCAGGCTGGAATTTATAATCCTCTCACCTCAGCCTCCCAAAGTGCTGGGCTAATAACAAGGATGTGCCACCACACTTCAATTAAGTTGAAATTTTTGTTTTCTGAATGTATGTAGGGGGCTGGTGAGATAGCTCAGTACAATAAGTGCTTGCCAGGCAAGCACAAGGTTGTGAGTTCAATCCACAGTACTGCAATAAATAAATAAATAAATGTATTTAGTACAGGGTCTATAGGGTCTCACTACAGAGATAGGACTCATAGTGATTCTCTTGTTTTCAGCCTCCCAAGCACTGGGATCACAGATGCACTCCACAACGCCCAGCACACTAGGGATCAAACCCCAGTCCCTGTGTTTGCCTAAGCAGATGCTTTAATCCCCTGAGCTATCTGGCTGGCCCTAAATTGGAATTTTTAAATCAAGCAATAGTTTGGTGGGAGAATGAAGGTAGATGACAAGGAAAGTAAGATTATAAGACTTAGAAATTTTTCAGTTTTGTATCTTGCCTGTAATTCAGCCAAAAATTGTATAGGCATGCTAAGGTTTTCTGGCTGCAATAGATCATCTTCCCACTTTGTTTAGTGTTGTTACTCATGTGATTTTAGTTGATGTTTCAAGAAATTAAAAAAAGGGAATGGTGGGTAGGCAGGAACAAAGAACAAAGCGTGCTCCCTTTCTGTAAGTAGATGCAGACAGCACCCAATTAATTCTTGTACTACAGCATATAGTTGGAGCTAAAACAGTTCTTTGAGAATGTTCTGCATGAAGATCCACGTTCTAGTTAAGTCATTTTCTACAAAAGGTCAATTTCTGTCAGTTTCCTCATCATAATTAAGAAAATACAGAGCTTTAGTTTTAAAATCTTATAAAATTATGAATTGTTGACATTTATTTTTATGTAGTTAATACTATAAAAATATCTTTATTAAAACAATGATGTGTTTTTTTAGATTTCAAGACATATTAAGCATGTAATTTATTACAGTGTAATTTGAGAGATCAGAAATTTTATTTTTAAAATAATATAAGTGGTAATGCAAGGAGATTTTACATTTGTAATCTGTACCAATGAACATTACTGTATAAAACTTATCAACATGGCAGTGTCTTTTAAGATTTTGATTTTTTTCTTTTTGCAGCTGGATCCCTATGACTATGAAATGATCGAAGTTGTCCTGAAAGTTATAGAAAGAGCTGATGAAAAGATAACTAATGTTAATATTAATCAGGTATGATAAATATGTTAAAAATCAAAAAATCATCTTTATGGTTTTGCTTATAGGTAATATTGCAGTTGTCTTATTTCCCCCTGAATTATCCTTTCAGCGCCCTTTAAACTCCACATCTAAAATAAACTCTGCATCTAGAGGTATTTTTTTTATCTCAAGAAATATAATAATGAAGATGTTTGTGTGCCATCCATAGTTTATCATTTATCTATTTTTGCTGTATTGAAGTGATTTAAGTCTGCTACTCAAGAGGAAGAAATCACTAAAGAACCAGTTGGAGAATTAAGGCAGCAGTATTTGCTGTCTAGCCAAAAAGGACCTGAACACAGCTTTGTGTACTGATAGGTGGGTCTGTCTCACCCAGTCTATCTAGTATTTTCATTAACTTTTGAGACAGAGTCTCGCTGTGCAGTTCAGGCTGGCCTCGAGCTCACTTTTGTAACCCAAGCTGGTCTCGAACTCACACTGATCCTCCTGCCTCAGCCTCCCAAGTGCTGGGATTACAGGCGTGCGCCACCACAACTGGCTTTCTTTGTTTTTTTGAGAAAGGATCTCAGTATGTAGTTCAGGCTTATCTTGAGCTACAAGATGAATCCATGTAGCCCAGGCTGACCCCAAACTCTCAGCAATCTGCCTGACTCAGCAGCCCCTCCTGCCCCCCCCAAATATAAGCATAAAATCAGAGAATTAATTTTGTTGTTTTTTTTAATTTTTAAAAAATCATTTACTTATTTGGTACAGGGTCTTCTTGTACAGCTTGGACTCATAGTGATCCTCCTGTCTCAGCCTCCCCAGCGCTAGGATTTCAGGTGTGCGCTACCATGCCCAGTTTTAGGGCTGGCACAGCGCACCTGGGTTTCTAGGGCTCGTACGACGTGCGGTACCAGGGATCGAACCTGGGTCCTTGTGCTTGCCAGGCAAGCATTTAGACTGCTGAGCTATCTTCCCAGCCCAGAATTAATTTTAGATTTATAGCTTCTGTATTTAAAATGAAGGTAAGCGTGGCCTAATGGCACAAGTGTATGTTCAAAGCTAATCAGGAGCCTGAGGCAGAAGGATCAGTTTTGACCACCATAGAGACTGTCTTAGAAAGAAGTAATTAAATAAACAAGTGTGGTGGCATATACCTCTGGGAGGCTGAGGCAGGAAGATAACAAATTTGAGCCTAGCCTGGGTGACTTACCAACTTGGTGAAACCTTGTCTCATAATGAAAAAGGAGTGGGGATGTAGCTTAGTGCAGAGGCTGTGGGTTGAATCCTCAGTACACTAAAACATTGATTGATTGGTTGGTTGATTGATTAAAATGAAATCAGGGTGCCAGGGAGATAGCTCTGTGGCACAAGTGCCTGCCTGGCAAGTGCAAGGTCATGAGTTCAAACCCGCAAAAAAAAAAAAAAAAAAAAAAAAAAAACTTTTGAAGGGTCCCAAAAAAAAAAAAAAAAAAAACTTTCGAAGTGTATCTCAAAACATTTGAACGACTTTCCCAGAGCTGGAAGGCTTGCATACAAAATATCCTGCCATTAACAGGATTTCCCCCCCAGAATGATTTCCTTAATGATCATACAATTATGCTTCAGAAGGGTAACATGCCAAGGAAAGCTAGCAAAGGTTTTGATAATGTTGGTGAAAATGAGACGATCTGAGGAATGGCAGCAAGGTATAGAGGAGGTGATTTCGAGACAGCATGCGTGGAGTTACTCTTAGGGTAAATACCTGCTTCCTTTAATGCAGGCATTGAGTCTCCTGAAGCATCTGGAGTCGTACAAAAGAATTTCCCCACCAGTGGACCTGGAGTACCAGTATATGCTGGAGCACGTCATCACCCTGCCGCCGGCAGCCCAGACGAGACTGCCTTTCCACCTCATCCTATTTGGCACAGCACAGAACTTCTGGAAAATTCTCTGTAAGTTCACTAACCTGTTGGGAATCTTACTGAAGATCCAATAATTTTTTTTTCTTAATTAAATTAAATTAAATTTCTTAATTAAATTAAATTAATTAAATCTTGTTTTCTTTCCAGCTTCAGAGCTCAGTGAGGAATCCCTCCCAACCCTGCTCTTAATCTCCAAATTAATGAAGGTAACAGATTCCACCTATCTGAGAATTCTTTGTGCTCTAACAGACCTGACCCTGCGTGGGAGAAACTCACGCTGCTTTCTTTTTCTCCGAAGTTCTCTCTAGATACTCTCTACGTTTCTACCGCCAAACATGTTTTTGAGAAAAGCCTAAAGCCCAAGCTCCTGAAGTTAACACAAGCTAAGTCCTCGGTGCTGATGAGCAAGGAGATAGCCAAGGTCACGCAGACCATCGAGTCCTACTTGCTGTCCATCGTCAACCCCGAGTGGGCGGTGGCGATCGCCATCACACTCACCCAGGAAGTCCCCGAAGGTGCACGTTCTTCCTCACTTGGCTTCGGACAGTTGCTGTTTTTGTTTATTTTTTCCTATGGAGCTAGAGACCAACTCAGGGACTCACACGTCCTCGAAAAGTGCTCCACTGCCACCAACCTGCAGCCCACCTCTGGCTGTGTTGACTTTTGCTTGTCCTTTCCTTGTACCTTTCTTTGCCTTTGGCTTCTACAAAGGGTCTCACTGTGTAGTTCAGGCTGGCCCTGAACTCACTATGTAGCCCATGCTGGTTTTAGACTTACAGCAATCCTCCTGCCTCAGCCTCCAGAATGCTGGGATTACAGGCATGCAGAGCTTTTTAAAATCTGTGCCCATCCTTGGAGTTTCTAGAACTGAAGGGGTGTGCTCAGCAGTAGCAGGGACATAGGCATTGTCCAACTTGTGGCTGGGAATTGAAATTGATTCCTAGTATCCACCATGCTTAGAATGATGAGTCCTTGGAGAGCATCACATGGTCAAGTTCACAGATACAAGCACTTCGCACCATAGTTTGGATTTAATTTTTTTTTTTTTTTTTTTGGGTAGGACTGGGGTTTGAACTCATGACCTTGGACTTGCCAGGCAGGCACTTGTGCCACAGAGCTATCTCCTCAGCCCACCATAGTTTGGTTTGTAGCAAAATCATCCATCAAGAAGTGATTAAAAACAAAGTGGGCTAAGATAGCTCAGTGGACTAAAGCGCCCCTGTTTAGGCACACACAGGGGCTGGGGTTTCCCCAGCCTGCCATGCCGGCCTCACCCCTGGGTAGCGATTGAGACTGGGCATGGTGGCATGTGCCTGTAATCCCACCACTTAGGAGACTGAAGACAGGAGAATCACTGAGTCAGATCTATATAGTGAGACCCTATAGACCCTGTACTAAATATAAATAAATAAATAGTATTCATCCAATGAATACTGGGAAGATACCCCACTGTAAAGTAAGAGCAGCAGTAGATGGCACTGCCCCACTCACACAGAGGAAATTTACAGAGGGAGGATTCATTTTTATTTTAAAAATACATTATAATTTAAGGGGCTGGGGAGATAGCTCCGTGACACAAGTACCTGGCTGCAAGTATAAGGTTGTGAGTTCTAACCCCGGTCCCTTCTTGGAAAGACTCGGATTTGCTCATCATACTTCTCTGCCTCATTTTAGGCTCCTTCAAGATGTCCAGTTTGAAGTTCTGCCTGTATTTGGCCGAGAGGTGGCTACAGAATATCCCGCCTCAGGTATGCCTGCACCTGAAGCCTGGAGACTCCCTGCTCTGCGGCGGGGATGCTTGCGTTCAGCGCAGCCCCTCGTCCTTCCCTGGCCACTGGGGTGGGAGAGGAGGACCCTTGCTCAGAGCGATGGATGCTGGAGCCCAGCTGGGAAGGGAGGGCCCCAGACTGGTCGAGGCAGGTTCCTAGCCCCTGTCCAGGTGGCCGAGCCTTTCTTTCGCTTGGAATCATTCCAGGACGAGACACGAGAAAAAGCCCAGGCTTTGCTGAAGAAGCTTCACCTCCAGTTCCGACGCTCGGGCACAGAAGCTGTGCTCATCGCCCATAAGCTGAACACTGCGGAGTACTTACAAGTGATTGGAAGGCCAGCCCACCTCATTGTCAGCCTCTACGAGCACCCCAGCATCAACGAGAGAATGCAGAATGCCTCTGGCAAAGATTACCCTGGTAAGCACACAGATATTTTTTGATCAAGCAAGAACTATTGTTTTGACCTCCTGGTTATCTAATACTGTAAATGTGAGTTTTTCTCTTTTCCTTTTGTTTTTTGGAGGACTGGAAGAAGTTGAGATAGGGTCTCACTGTGTAGGCCATTCATGCTGGCCTTGAACTCGCTGTGTAACCCAGGCTCGCCTTAACCCTTCTGCCTCAGCCTGCCAAGTTTTGGGGTTATGAGTCTGAACCATCATGCCTGACATAGGTTTTTATTGTTTTAAATTCTGTATCCTTGATATCTTAGACATTCATGCAGCAGCTAAGGAAATAGCTGAAATCAATGAAATTAATTTGGAAAAGATCTGGGACATGTTGCTGGAAAAATGGCTGTGCCCTGAGACAGCACCGGGTGAGGTAGGTGCTCCCGGCCCACGAGTGTGGCACTCATTCTCAGAGCTTCGTCTGCCTCTGTCATGCAGCCTTGTGCTTGGGAACAGACTTCCATGAAGAGACTTTTGCTCCTCTTAATGTCTTCTGTCACCTGTTTTTGTTTAAACATTGGGTTTACTAAAAAACCATTTACCCTTTGGTTGGTGATTTGAGATTTTGTTTTCTATAGGATTACACATTGAACGCAAGGCCACATGCATGCCAGGGAAGCACTCTGTCACTGAGCTACATCTGCAGCCCATTTTTTCAACTTTTTTTTTTTTTTTGAGAACCAGGGATTGAACTCAGGGCCTTGCGCTTGCCAGGCAAGCGCTTATTCTACTGAGCTATCTCCTCAGCCCCTCAACTTTTTTTTTTTTTTGGTACTAGAGAGCAAACTCAGGACCTTGAGCTTGACATGCAGGTGCTTATGCCACTGTTCTTTTTTTTTATGTTTAGTACAGGGATCCCCCTGTTTTCAGTTTCCCAAGCACTGGGATTACAGGCAAGCACTACCACACCCAATCTTGAGCTATCTCAGCATGCCACACCCCGGGGGCAGGGACGGCATAGCAGGCAGGGGATTGAATCTCCGACATCTGCCTAAGCAGGCACTGTAATCCACTAAGCTGGCTGGCTGGCCCTGTTTTTTTCTTTTCTTTCTTTCTTTCTTTTTTTTTTTTTTTTTTTTTTTTTTTTTTTTTTTTTTTTTTTTTTTTTTTTTTTTTTTTTTTCTTTTTTTGAGACAAGGTCTCACTGCGTAGTTCAGGCTAGCCTCGAACTTACTGTGTAACCCGGGCTACCCTCAAACATGTAGCAATCCTTCTAGCCTAGCCTTCTGAGTACTAGGATTACAACATATACTACCATGCCTGGCAAAAATTAATTTTACAGGGCCGGCATGTTAGCTCAGTGGTCTAAAGTGCCTGCTTAGGCAAGCTTAGGCAACCACAGGGACTGCAGTTCCACCCCCGGCACCACATACTGTGCTAGCCCCACCCCCGGGACAGGCGGAGCCGGTCATAATATAAATAAATTTTTAAAAAATTTATTTTACAGGGGCCAGGGAGATAGCTCCGTAGCACAAGTGCCTGTCTGACAAGTGCAAGGTCATGAGTTTGAACCCCAGTCCCGCCAAAAAAAAAGATTTAATTAATTTTACAAAGGACTGAGGATGTACTTCAGAGGTAGAACATGTACCTGGCTTATGTATGGCCCTGGATTCAGCCCCTAGTACCCCACACGCATGCATGTGCGCTAGCATACAATGTATTTGTAAACAAATGACATAACCAGTATGGCATTAGGTTTTTATTTTTAGTTGACTGTTTTCCTCAGACACTGTTGCTATGTTGCCTAACTTTCCTAGATTTATTTCCTTTGAAAAGTTATCAAACAACTGTAAGCACCAGAGTGAGGACCAGGAATATTTGTTTTATTTACTCAGATTTTTCTTCAGTTTTTCAACTTTTTTCCTTTCTTTTCAAAGAAATCAGAATTATTTGAACTTCAAGAAGATGAAACACTACGAAGGTATGCTTTGGTATGCTTTTCCTGTACTTACACTCGCCTTTGCCTTATGAGGAATCTTCTCAGTAGCATTCTGAGGTGGAATTTTTCTCACAGTTCACGGGGTTTTTTATTACTTTTACTTTTTGTTTTTTGACGGTCTCACTGTGTATCCAAGGCTGGCCTCAAACTCACAGTGACACAGCGATCCTCCTGTCTCAGCCTCCTCAATACTGGGATTACAGTTGTGTACCACCACACCCATCTTGAATTTTTCTTTCAAATGATGCTGGGGATCAGGGAAGGAACCTAAGTCTTCACACATGTGAGGCATGTGATCTACCACTGAGCCTTTGAACCCTCAAGCCCAGAGGTTGGAATTTTTGTTTTGTTTTTGTTTTTTTCTGAGGTTGGATTTTAAAAGACCTAGATAAGACTTGAGTGAGAGTCTGTGAGAATTAATTAATTCATCATTCTACAGGTATGAGTATCTCCAGTGGAAAAATTAGAGACAATGAGGATTCAGAATTTCTGAGTCCTCAGTGAGCTCCTGGGAACGTTAGGGCTCCTAGGGAGCCTTAGCAGATAGTTTTCCATGTGCAGAGGAAAATGCTCTTACTAGCTAGGACTTTGGTCCCAGGACCATGTGCTCTCACCCTGCCAAACGGGTGGCTCCAGTGTGGGCCACCAAACTCCCTTTGTCCTTCTCACCTAGGGCTGAGACCAAGAGATGTGCCTGGGTTTTAGCAAATGTGCTCATTCTGATTGTTCATCGCTGCTCTTAAGACTGCACTTGAACCGAAATAGGAAAGAGCATAGTAATTCATCCGTGTCCCTCGGCATGAGCATGAGAAAGGGCGTGGCAGCAGACACACTGGCTTGCTCCCATTCCTGATGATACCAGAAGTAGGTCAGCTGGCCTGTGAGGGCCACACCCACCGCAGGACTGGAGAGCCAATCCTGAGAAAAGACTTGTGTAGACAAACTGAAGAGCCCAAGAAAGTCCTTGCTCGCGGCTGGAGCGCAGCTGGCCCTGCCGCCCATTCCCCACCCTCCCCACTCTAGACTCCCCCTTCCTCCTTGCTGAGTCTTTCAAGGGCAGATACACCTTTGTCCAAGCAAGAGAAAGTACCTAGCCAGGCATAGTGGCACTCATCTGAATGCCAGCGCTCAGGCAGCTGAGGCAGAAAGATGGCCAGCGGGTTACACCTCAGCCTCCACGCTGATATGTAATGCCAATCGGTTCTTTATAATTTTGAAACAGGTTCACCCTAAGTCACTAAGTGCTCTAGGCTGGGCTCGAATCTGTGAACAAGACCCTGTCTCAAAACAAAAACCAGACAGGCATGGTGATGTACCCTGTGATCCTAGAATTCAGGAAGCTGAGACGGGAGGATCACCGTGAATTCAAGACCGGCCTAAACTGTATCGCGAGTCTCAAAAAAACCAAATCAAAAATAAATGTAATTCTAATTGTTTTTTTTCCCAGAGTCGTGTATCTCCTGCTATCTCGCCCGATGGATTCTTGTTCAAGAATGCTGTTCGTATGCGCAACATCAGCTACAAGCGTAAGCTCCAGACATTTACTCAGAGCCTGTGCGTGCGTGCGCGCATCTCAGCTGAATGTTTTTCCCTGAATATTTCCCATGCTTGGCTTCATGAGCAGATGGTTCTCACAGTGCTCGCTCACGTTCTCATTCGAAGTCTGTCAACAAGAACCCTTGCCTCCCCCGCTGGCCTCTGCAACTATCTGAGTAGCAGGCTGCTGCTCCACCTGGTGCCACTTCCCACGGTCTCAGTGCCCGGTCAGCATTCTCAATGCTGGGGACGAGTCAGACTGGCCCTGCAGAACCCGGCTTCCTGCGCTAATAACCCACTGACCTCTAGCTACCCTACACTTGCCTTTTCCCAGACAGCAGTGCAACCTCCTTGAGTGGGTGATGTGATGGCTAGGTAGCCCCGCCCAGCGGGCGTTTCCCTCCTGCTGCCGCTGCCCTCGGCTCCCCACTCCTCACACAGACTACTAACGCGTGTGCTGACATCGATTTCATACAGATGTGCGCTCGCCTGGGGATGCCTCAGCGTACGACCTGCATCCAGGGCTGAGCTGTAATAAAGTTCATTTTTAGTGTTTCATCACGAACACTGTTAAGTGAAAGTCACCTTTGTTTTTTCCTGCTGGGGTACATGGCTGTGCATACAGGGCACAGGGGTGGTTGAGGGTCCCGGCTGATGCTGCCTGCATTTTCACCCACCCCTGCTTGTGCATTCAGTGCCAACTTCAGCACAAAGTAAAAGGCGAAACACCGGAGCATTACCACAACGGCTTGGGCCCTGTGCCACCTGTAGGCCTCTTCAGGGTCCCCCCAGGGCTCCATGGGCCACATGTTGAGAACCACTGTTCTTTGCTGCGCACTCCTCAGGATAGAAATTGGCTTTCGCGTTTTAAAAAGTTGTGTTGCTTTGTTACCTAAGTTGAAGCTTGCTTACCAGCCGTGGCATATGTTTGTGCAGCTCTCCAGCCTGTTTTGGTTTTACAGAGCCTGGGCATGCGTCAGTTAACTTTTGCCCATAAAACACGAGCTCTTCAGTGTCTCCTCTACTTGGCTGACAAGGAAACTGTAGAATCTCTCTTCAAAAAGCCCATGGAAGATGTGAAGTAAGTATATTTCGATTAATTGTATTAAGAATTAGGAAAAAGGGCTGGGGAGATAGCTCCGTGGCACAAGTGCTTGCCTGGCAAGTGCAAGGTCATGAGTTCGAACCCCAGTCCCACAAAAAAAAAAAAAAAAAAAATTAGGAAATAGATTGTTTCTTTTGGAACTGTACCTTATAAGCCCCTTAATTCATTAGACCACCTTTGAGTAGCTGTGTAACTGTACTTCTGTTGCCTGACTATCCGTAGCATTTTGGCAAAGTAAAACAGGCCTTTGAGGTAGGAGGATCGCCGCAAGTCTGAGGCCAGCCTAGACTACATAGCGAGTTTGAGGCCAGTCTGAACTTCTTAACCAAGACCATGTCTCAATCCAAAAAAAGAAAACTGAAAGTCATTCTTGTAAACACCTCTGTTTTTCAGGTCTTATTTGAAATGTATAACTTTTCTGGCATTGTTCGAGACATTGAATATCCCTATCACCTATGAGTTATTTTGCCACAGTCCTAAAGAAGGAATGATTAAGGGCCTATGGAAAAATCACAGCCATGAGCCGATGGTAGGTAGAGTCCTCCAGGTGTGGGGCTCCTCTTTTTGCACTCCGGCTCCTGTCACCCCTTGGAACCCCAGGAGACTCTTTACCTCCACACTGCCCACCACCCACTACCTCTGCTGTCCTGGCATGGAGATGGATTCGGCCTCACTTCCTTATAGTCCGTGGGCCAGCGTCGTTCCTTCCAACAAGAGGGAGCAATGTGAAGCTCCCTTCTTCTCACCCCCTGGTAGGGAGGGCTGGCGCTGCTGTTCTGCCTGGCTGCTTGCAGAGCCCAGGCCAGGAAGGGTATGAGGACAGTAGGCAAACTGTCCTTGGAGAGAAGAGAGGAAAGAGCCCCTTTTATTAGAAAGACAGAGCCTTCACTGAAATGCGGCCAGCGCTAGCCACTTACGGATTGTGTGCAGATTTTGTATTAGGCTGCTGTACCTTTTACAAAGGTGGTTTTAGATTTCCTGGTGTCTTGAAGCAGGACAATGACTGTTTTCTTTGTTTTCTAACCTCAGGCAGTAAGACTGGTGGCAGAGCTCTGTTTAGAATACAAAATCTATGACCTGCAGCTTTGGAGTGGACTCTTGCAAAAGCTTCTTGGCTTCAGCATGGTAAGTGAGCCTGAGGTTCTCGTGAAGCTTGTGCCTGGTGTCCCCTAAGGGCTGGCAGTGGCACTCGTGTGAACAGGTGCATGCTGAAAACATACACAAATGCTGGGTTTCTGCCAGACATAAGAGGTCGTGGTGTTAGGCCAGGGGAAGTACAGACTCTGAAATAACCTATTATTTATGAACTTGTAACTGAACTGATGTGGGAGTTCCCGTGGGAGAGATTTCTTTTAAAAACCAGATATACTGGGGATTGAACCACTGAACTATATCCTAGCCTTTTTTTTTACTTCCCCCCACGGGACCAGGGTTCGAACTCATGACCTCACACTTGCCAGGCAGGCACTTGTGCCACGGAGCTATCTTCCCGGCCCCTTCTTTTTTTTTCCTAGCCTTTTTTTTTTTTATATCAAAACACCTTGACTAAAATTAAAAATTGAAAAATAAAAAGCAAAACCCACTTTGATGAGTTGCCCAGTCTACCCTCAAACTTGCAGTCCTGCATTGGCCTTCTGCGTAGCTAGGGTGGTGGGGTACACTGCTACACCCCAAGGGAAGATGGGCTTTCAGAAGCATTCATTTGAAACACTTAATCCAGGATTTTACATTGAAACTCCATTGTTTATTAAAATTTTTATAAAGATGGAGGAGATAGCTTCGTGGCATAAATGCCTGTCTGGCAAGTGCAAGGTCATGAGTTTGAACCCTGGTCCTGCAAAAACAAGGAAAGAAAGAAAGAAAGAAAGAAAGAGAGAGAGAGAGAGAGAAAGAAAGAGAGAGAGAGAAAGAAAGAGAGAGAAAGCAAGCAAGCAAGCAAGCTCCACTGTTTCTATTGATGACCTTTAGGACTTGTTTATTTTCACAGATTCCTTACTTAAGGAAAGTTTTAACAGCCCTCTCTAGGATCCATTCATTATGGCAGGTATGTAGATGTTTAAAGTAAATTCACTGAACTTAATATTTGTGACCTTCAATGAAGCAGTCGGCTCCTCAGTAAAGAGCGGAATGTGGAGCTGCAGGTGGTGTCCGCTTCCGCCTCCTGCAAGGGACTGCTTTCCCAGGTGCTCCAGGAATGCGAGTCTCCATTCCTGCTTTCAGAACCCTCGGCTCCCCTTCAGCATTCGCCACAGTGTAGTTCATTTTAATTAGCTTTGGGCTGTCCCCTTGCAGACCTGGGAGATCTGGGAGATCTCTGCGTCAGAGCCCATGTCTTCTTCATCTTTTACCAATCTCACAAGTTGTGTACTCATAGTCGTTACACACACAGGTAATTTATTCCTAGTTGAATAAGTTAGAACGGTATAGAAATTATGCTGAGTAAATTCTTTTTACTATTTATAGTTTCTTATGTGTCCTTTTAGAGCTTTTCTGTCACTACCCAAATAGTTAAAATGTGTGTGTCTGTGTGTGTGTGTGTGTGTGTGTGTATGTGTGTGTATGCACGTATGTTCTGTAAACATAAATGGAATCACATTCTAGACAAAGTACTGCATGACCTAGGAGATGGTTCTAGATCAGGGCATATGGATCTAGTTTGGTTTTTGGTTTTTTTTAAAGATAGAATTTACCCTTTTTTATTTTTTAATTATTGTTTGTCTTTATGAGACAGGGTCTCATTATGCGGTTCAGGCTGGCCTTGATCTCGCTTTGTAGCCAGGCTATCTCAAAACTTGCAACAATCCTTCTGCCTCAGC
Organism: Capromys pilorides; assembly: GCA_004027915.1. Taxonomy (NCBI): domain Eukaryota; kingdom Metazoa; phylum Chordata; class Mammalia; order Rodentia; family Capromyidae; genus Capromys; species Capromys pilorides. The sequence continues at coordinate 19,658 of PVKN010004607.1, forward strand.
CTCCTGAGTGCTGGGATTACAGGCATGCGCCATCACACTCAGCTTAAAATTTACCCTTTTAAATGTATACTCAAGTGTTTTTTTAGTATACTCAGAATATTGTACAACCACAACCATTATCTTATACTAGAATATTTTCCTTACCTCTAAAAGAAAATCCATTGTCAGCGTCCCCTACTCACCCCCTCCTGCAGTCCCTAGGTGCCACTGGTCCCTTTCTTCGTATGGATTTGTCTGTTCTGGACATTCCTATCAAAGGAACATGCAGCCTTTGATGTTCGGCTTCCTTCGCTTAGTGTAATGCTCCACTCTAGCACTTTAGTACTTTCTTTTTTTCTACGGTACTGGGAATTGAACTCAGGACCTTGCGCTTACCAGGCATGTGCTTATGCCCCTGAGCTGTAGCTCCAGCCCTAGTTGTTCTTTTCTTATTTACCAAATAACGTTCCATTGTGTAGATACACAGTGGACTCTTAGAACTTGCGGGGGATTGATTACTGCCACCCCCCAGATGTCAAAGCCTTCCAACGTCAAGCCCCTTATGTGAAATGGCATAGTGTTCGCATCAAATCTGTACACATCTGTACACATCTTTAAATACCTAACACAGTTTAGGTGTCACATCATTGTTGTGCTGTGTTTTTTAGGAAGTCATGACCAAAAACAGCTGGTATGTATTCAGTAGGGGCATAATTTCTTATAAACATATATTCATAGATGCAAACCCTGCGGATGCAGAGGGGCAACTACCCCACATTTCTTTATCCGTTCAGCAGCTAGTGGGCATTTAAAGCGTTTCCACTTTTTGTTTGTTACGAGTAATGCTGCTTTGAACATTTTGGACACTTTTTAGGCAGACATGTATTTGCATGGAGTATACAGTCAGGGATGGGACTGCCAGCCCTCGGGTATCTGTGGTTAGCCTCTTAAGGTATGTCATTATTTAAATTTATTTCATTTGTTTTGGCAATGCGAGGCCTTGAATCCAGGGTCTTGCACATACCTACTAGACAAGCTCTCTACCACTGAGCTATATCTCTAGCCCCTGTCCTTATTTTTGACTCTTAATTTTTCCCCATGATATGGAGTAAAGTATACCAAATGTTATTTAGCTACTTCACTATTGGCGTTCCTTCCAAACTCATTTTTTTTGAAATTTCCTCATCTCCATCCCCTGCCCTGTGGCCCCAGCATCTGGACTAATACAAAATGAGCCTGAACTTGGTTTTCTGAATTGAACTCTGGTACTTTGTACCTACTGGAACAGTAACAAAAATTATTTTTCTATAATTTTCAAATTATAGAAAAATGGGGCTGGGGAGATAGCTCAGGGACACAAGTGCCTGCCTGGCAAGCACAAGGTCCTGAGTTTGATCCCCGGTTCTGCAAAAAAAGAAAAAAAATTGTAGAAAAAGATCTTGAAGTGCATAATTAGGAAGAAGATTTTCCTGGAATTTTAGTAATCTCAAACTGGGTAATACCAGTTTACGATTTAGGTCTTAGCATCTAGAATATAGCCTTTAAATATCCGATCCTCTGACTGTGAAACAGTTCGCAGTACCTCAGACACGAGCTCTCATATGCACTCGTTCCCACAGGTCCCCTGCTTCGGCAAAGCTTGGCAGCACGTGATACAGATGCCTCTCCTCTCAGGTACTTTCCTGCCCTCTGAAGCTCCGGCAGTGGGGATTTGTAGCCGAGCACCTGTGCAAATCAGGTTTTTTTTTTTCAGCCTCTTATCCCCTAAGGCCCAGTCAGCTAACAGACTGCTGTAGGAGTCTCGTTGCTATTCTAGAGTAAGTAAGATGTTTGTTCTCTACCTAGAAAATAAAATCCATTACTTATAAAATTCTTCTCTGGTAGACGCGTCTGTGAGCACAGCACACAGCACTGTCTCTGGCCTTGCTGTCTGCAGTGCCCGCCCGGCAGCCACGCAGCTGCCCTCAGCTTCCTGCTTGGCTATTGCACGGCACGGTGCTTGGTTCAGGGAGGTCTCGCCCCACTGACCAGCCGCCCAAAGAGCAAGCATGTGATGCCAGCTGTTTTATTGTAGTATATTGTTATAATTGTCTTATTATGAATTGCTGCTGATCTCTTACTGTACCTAACTTATAAATTAAACTATCAGAAGTACATGTACATAGGGGAACATAGTCAATGGGGTTTGGTGCTGGCCAAGTTTCAGGTACATTCAAGGAGGTCTTTGAATATAGCCCCCCATGGATAGGAGGGAACCACTGTGATTCTGTTTTGTTGGGAAAGTAAGCATTAAACCTTCACTGTTCAGTGATACTGGGGTGGAATCCAGACCCTGCTCACGCCAGGCAAGTGCCCCACCACTGAGCTACATCCTCCTCCGGCATCACTTGTTCTGTTGGCTTGCTTTTTTTTTTTTTTTTGGTGCGGTACCAGGGATTGAACTCAGGACCTTGTGCATGCCAAGCAAGCGCTTATTCACTGAGCTATCTCCCTGGCCCCTACTTGTTTGTTTGTTTGTTTAGAGGTAGGGTCACACTGTAGTGCAGGCTGACCTTGAACTCACTACGGATCCAAGGCTGGCCTCAGACTCACTCTGATGCTTCTGCCTCAGCCTCCCGAGTGCTGGGCTTACAAACTTGTGCCACCATGCCCAGCTGCATCACTTGCTCTTGCAGCAAGACCTTTGTTATTTTTATGTTGTCTGCTTTCCGTGTGTGGTGCTTTGCAGTTTTCTGGTAGACCAATAGTCACTAATCATTCTCTAGAGTTAGCACCTGATTTTAATGTAAGTATAAAGAGCCTTTTGTGACACCCCAGCCTTGCAAATCCTACAGCCTTGTCTCGTAGATTTGGAAACTTCTAAGAATTGATTTTATGCATCTAGAGGCCTCCAGATTTAATCCTGGTAGCAGGGAGCAGCTTGTGAGCTGTCAGTGGATTCTTTTATGCTAGGCAGAGGTCATCAAAGACCTGAGTTACTCATTGCTAAAGACTTCGGTATTTTAAATTACTTAAAGCCTAGACAGGTAACATCTGCAGAAAGCTAGGAAGGTCAAAATAACGTAGTAAGTCTGACAGGCTGTTAATAATTAATGCATTCTCTCAAAGATGTCCAGTTTCAGACGACCTCGACATGATAGGAGTCGCCAGACAGTACATCCAGCTAGAGCTTCCAGCCTTTGCATTAGCCTGTCTAATGCTCATGCCTCACTCTGAAAAGAGAAACCATCAAATTAAGGTATCTTGTACATTAGTCCTTTGGGGTTGCCAAGAAAGTGGAAGCTCTCAGATTACCCCTCCATTGCAAAAACTTGCATTTTCTGCTCACCAAATCTGTGAAGACAAAAGCATTAGTAGTGTGTGTGTTGGGGGTGGGGGCCAGCAGGACAGAAGGCAGAAGAGACGGGCGGAAGTGCGACTGAGGCGGGTCTTGAAAGAGGTTTGGACGTTGCACTTATATGTGGGGAGCAACCGATTTCTTAGGTTAAAGTGAAGTGACGAAGGCCATCGCCCCATACCTGCTAGGCTTGGTCAGAGGAGAGGACTAGCCAGCAGGAAGACTCTTGGGCAGCTGTCCGGGCCGCACGGGGCGCTGGCTCGCTCGCCACGCAGGCGGTCCAGCTGTGGGCAGCAGCAGGCGCTGAGGGGAGCCAATGGGGAAGGCGCAGGGGCAGCCTGACTCCGAGGCCGCCTGAGAGCTGAGAAGGGAGCTGGATGTTAGTGTGGGTGTCTAACCGAGATGCTGTGAGCCTGTTGAGGACGGAACCTTTAAAAATAACTCTTCTCTCTCAATACAAGAGCAGATAGAACAAAGCATTTTAAATACTTTATAGTTCTTTTTTTCCCAAGCTGTATAAGAGCATAGAGACCTATATAAGTGAATGTTTTTCATTGGCCTTTAGGTCTTTTAATTGCATTTTCTCAAAGCATCTTTTTACTTGTCTTTGATATGTTTTCCTCTTTTGATTATTCATAAATTCTTTCACTATTTGAATATTTAAACAGATTCCTTTTGGCACGTAGAACAACAAATGCTGACAAACCAGTTTTTCTCTTTGAATAAGTAATTGTAAAATACGTTCTCCTCTTATTTTAATAATATGTGTTGATAGATTTTTTCCTACATTAAAAATGCTCTTGGGCCAGTGAGATGGTTCAGTGGTCTAAAACCCCTGCTTGGGAAAGCTTAGGCAAGCGGGGACTGTGGTTCTATCCCTGGCACCACATGCTGCACCAGCCCCACCCCCAGGGTAGGCTGAGCCAGCCATAATAATAAATAAATAAATAAATAAATAGAATAATTTAAAACAATAATAAAATAAAAATGCTCTTGACATGTTTCAAATTTTAAAGTAAAACCTTCTAGATTTGATAGAAATTAGTAATAATACTTTTCAAAATTGTACTTTAATTTTTTTTTTTTCTAGAATTTTCTGGACTCATGCAATCCTCAGATCATTTTACAGCAATTAGAAGAACATATGAATTCTGGACAGTTAGCAGGATTTGCACATCAAGTAAGATAATTTTGTCCCCCTTTTTCTTTTTTAATGAAAAATTTGATCCTAGAAGCTAGTCATTCCCTCTCAACTAAGATTTAGGTAGACTCTGTTGCCGTTTGTTAATATCTAAAAACTATTTTACTTTTATTAAAATCTCAAATATTTTTAAAAACAGGGATCTTAACTGCAAATTTTATATCCTTAAGTGTTTATAATTTGGGGCCTTTTTGTGTTCTTTTGTTCTAACTGTTTGAGACAGGGTCTCACTGTGCATGTAGTTCAGGCTGCTTGTGAACTCACTCTGTAGCCCGTGCTGGCTTTGAACTCCCATCTATCCTTGTGTCTCAGCCTCCTCAGCGTTGGAGTCGCAGGCGCATGCCGCCACTCCTGGAAAAGGCCTGTGATTGGCAGCAGATCTTCCTCATAAAAAGTTCCAACAGTGTCACCCACAGTGCCTTCCGTGTCCATACCGTGGCAGCACTGGGCTGAACAGGAGGCTCGGTACCAACGCAATAGTAACTCAGCTTCCAGCTGCAGGAATCTTTAGGACTGAATAAAGAACCTGGAACTTAGCACACTTTTAATATGATGATGCCTATTGTTCTATAGATTAGAAGCCTGATTCTGAATAATATCATAAAAAAGAAGGAATTTGGGATTTTGGCGAAGACAAAATACTTTGAGGTGCTGAAATTGCACATGATGAATACCGGCAACATCACTGAGCTAGTCAGCTATTTGACAAGTGACTTAAGGTAAGTTAGTGTGATAAGAAAATACTCACTATAGAACTTCCTTCCACTGTATCTTTATTTGGAAGAAACTGTCAAAGAGCTGCAGAGGTTCGCGATTGTAATTAAAAGTTCAAAATAATAAGCTACTGTGCATTCCCAGAGTTAGCTGCCTGGTCAGGTTGTGGAACATGAACGTGGAGTCAGGCAGGGAGACCAGCAGTGTGGGTCCCCCCAAGCCCTGCATTACAGCTGTGTTCCTTAGAGCTTGCTCGTGGCACCGAGAGCTTCCGCAACGGTCTGCCAAGCTCCGTCAGCTGATTTTCCAGTGCCCCCAAGTGTAGAAACAATAAGCTTCTGGAGATGGGGTGGGCTGGGAACAGAACAGGAAAACCTGAGGAGGCTGTGGGCTGACCCCGGGGAGGCTGGATGCCGTCAGCGGCAGCGCAGAGCTCCGGTCCCACTGGTGCTCCACCTGTGCTGGTGTCTTAGTTCCTCTTCTCTCGTTGCTGGGACAAATAACCTGACACCCAAAATGAAGGAAGGAAAGGTTTATTTAGCTCACAGTTACTGGAGGTTTCAGTCCATACTCGGCCAGCTCTAAGGCAGAGAGCCACATGGCAGAGGGCAGCAGTTCATGTGGTGGCGGAACAGCAACAATATGGTGACAGAGGCAACGGAACAACCAGGGGAGCAGAGAGCAACAGCCACCATCTGTCTCTGTCTCTCTGTCTCTCTTTATATTACATTCAGGCTCTCAGCCTATCCACCTTAGGCCACACCCATAATCCCAGCCGTACTCAGACTGATAATCCCCGTCTGTACTAAAACACATAATCCCAGTGGATCAAGAGTCAAGTAATTCCAGCAGTACTCAGACCCACAGTCCCATCAGTACTAAAACACATGATCCCAGGGGATCATGACTCAAGTCTCAAACTCTAGAAGTCCCTGCTCCATGATTGCAAGAGGCTTTGGGGGGACAACCAGACATAAACCATAACAGCTGGTCACAGGACAGCCTCCATTTCTTATCAGTACAGGAAACCTATGGGTTTCTTCCTGCTTCTTTTCCTTCTGAGCAGCCATTATTGAGTATTGTCAGTTATGGATGAGTATTATTATTTTTTGGATGAGATTATTTTTTGAGTTATAGTTGAGACATAATAAGCCACACATATTTGAAGGGTATGGTTTGATGCATTTTGACATCTGTGTACCCTGTGAAGCCAGCCTGTAGGAAAGAGCTCAAGTATTTATCACCCCAGGGGAGCTTTCACTGTTGGCTTTCTGCTCCACAGCATAGAGGAAGCGTCGGCCGTGGTCAGTGAGTATGCAAAGCACTGTGGCAAGCCTGTACCACCAGATGCAGCCCCGGGTGAAATCCTGAAGGTAAAGCTGCCCACAGCCTCTTAGCTTCTGACCTGCCACTGCAATATTTCTGTAACCTTGCAGTTGACCAAGCCTTTCCTGATGTTCTATAGACAAATCTGTTTTTATGTGTGTGTAGACCGTCCCACATGGCTTAGGGCCAAATTTTGAAAGTTGGTCATATGACTATCCTAGAGCCTGTTCACACAAACCTGCCTGGGACAGGTCAGTCATTCACTGTGAAATTCTAGCTACTCAGGGAGCTGAGGCAGGAGGATTGTGTTTGCGGTCAGCTGGAGCTACTTAGAAAGAACCTGTCTCTAAATAAAAAACAAGAATGCCTGTGCTCAGTAACAGCAGCCCTGGGTTCATTTCTAATCAGTTATATACTGTGACATTACTATTTTTGTTTTTGGAGTTGTTTTGTTCTGGTTTTTGAGATGGGTTCTCACTGTGTGTTTTAGGCTGGGAATCGATTGATTTATTTTTATCAGGAATTGAACTCAGAACTTTGTGCTTGCCAGGCAGGTGTTTTTGCTGCTATATCCCTAGCCTGAGACTGGTCATTAATTCCCTATGTAACCCAGGCTGGCCTCAAACTCAAAGCAGCCTCCTGCTTCAGCCTCCTGAGTGCTTAGATTACAAGGACTTGCCACCACAGCTGGCAGATTCCTCTAGGTAGGTAGGTAGGTAGGTAGGTAGGTAGGTAGGTAGATAGATAGATAGATAGATAGATAGATAGATAGATAGATAGATCTTCCCAAGTGCTGGGATTGCAGGCACGTGCCACCATGCCCAGTCTCAGCGCACCCTAGGGGCATGGCCAGCACGGTATGGGGGATGGGGGTGTTCCCTGTGCCTGTCTAAGCAGGCACTTTAGTCTGCTATCTGGCCAGCCCTCAGATTACTCTTTTGAAAGAGGGAGACTATTGATGCAGGAGACAAACTTGCAACCTTTAAAATGTTTCTTCTTCCTGAGTTCAATCCCTGGTACCACACACACAAAAAAAATAATAATAAAATAAAATAAAATGTTTCTTCTGAGGCACACCTGCCTTAAACACCAACAAATTTTATATGTAGATTTTATCAACTAGAGTTAATTCTTAAATTGTATAGCTTATTTGACCATTTTCTGATACTTATGTTTCTCTATCTTTTCCCATTTAGATGTTCCTTAATGGATTGTAGTAAGTCATCAAACCTTTTTTCAAAAATGACAAGAAAATGTGAAGTCTGCTACTGACATTTACTATAATTTTAAAATTGTGTGATCCATATGCACTTGCTACCACAAGAATGACTAAATACTCAATATTAATATAATTACCCAGTAAAGAACTTGTATCCTCAGTTAATCAGCAATTTCGTCTCAGTTGCCTGTATAAACTAGAAACAGTCGCTTTCTGTCCCATCAGTGCAGACATGATCTCTCCCCGTTAAGAAAAGCTGCTATGACTCAAATCCTATTTCCTCCATGTATAAAAATAATATCAACCTTTGGAAACCAGCCTCAGGCAGTATTTATATGCTGTTAGTTGCGGTGGACCTCAGTCTGGTCAGACTGGGAATCCCGACTGGGTGGGCTGAGCCAAGAGAGACTCCAAGCGCCAGACCCAAAGGAGCAGAATGCATGGAGCCCGGCCCCTGAGGCCCCAGAGCTGCCCACCGCAGTGCACACGGAAGCCCAGCCACCCCCAGGAGGAAGGAAGTGGCCCCCTGGGTCTGCTCGCGCTTCCTGGGCCAGTGCCTAGCAGGGACGGAACCGGAGCTTTCTCAGGGCAGTGCCACGCCAGGCCCTGACTGGAGATGGCCAGGCTTGGAGGCGGGGAGTGAGAACGAGCGCAGGGCTTGAGGAAGCCGACCCATGGACCCATGACGCTGAGGGAGTGGATCTCCTCGAGGACTTCCATTCCCTGGAGGGGAGAGCCAGAGCACTGGCCCGGCAGCAGGAGGCTGCTCCACGCGGACAACTGTGCTGGAAGCCATGGGCCTCGCCATCCAGGGCAGGAGAAGTCGCCAAGTGGCGTGCGTGTGTTTGTGCTCTTTTTGGTGTTTATAATGCCTATCATTTCTCTCTCTTTTTTTTTTTTCCTTTAAGAACAGTATGTTAATACATTGATAAGAATCCAAATTAAAAACCTTTTTTCACGCAATATGTCTTTGTTGGACAATAACAGTATTTCAAATTTTGTATTTAACATGAGAAAGATGAAATCTCTGCTTGACACAGTAACAAGTGTAAAACATAAAACCTATGGGGTATTTTTGTTGCTTGTTTTTTGTCTTTTTGAAAAAGGCTCTCTCTGTGCAGTTCAGGCTGGCCTTAAGCCCACTTTGTAGCCGAGGCTGGTCTCAAACTCGAAACAATCCTCCTGCCTCAGCCTCCTGAGTGCTGGGATTGTAGGCGTGCACCACCACACCCCACATAATCTGTATTTACTGAACTGCTGCACCGACTTCAGCCCCACAGGCCCCAACAGTGTCCACACCCCCAGGGGACCTCTGGCTCCCCACCAAGCGTGAAAGAAAATCAGAATCCTACAGGGAGCTGCTCAGCACCCCTGTAAGAAGGGCCTTCAGTGCTGACCTCCAAGGCCCAGGCACTGGTAGTCATTTCTCCTTTCTAAGCTTAAGCAGCTGTGTGGAAATCCAGTTTGCTGTTAGGCACTAATCCATTCACATGTCACAGGAGATTTGTCCCTGATATTAACTGTCCCACCTCTTTTGGGGATCTTCATGTGTCATGAGCTGAGTCCTTTACAAGAAAGGAAGTCAGGCAGAAGGGCATGCAATTGGAGTCTCAGCCACTTGCCAGGCTGAAGCAGGAGGATCTCTACTTCAAGGCTAGCCGGGGTAGCTTTTTTTTTGAGACGGGATTTCACTCTGTAATTCAAGCTAGGCTTAAACTCACTATGTAATCCACTCTGTTCTCAAACTCATGGTAATCCTGCCTCAGCCTTGTGAATGTTGGGACTGCACATGTGTGTCACCACAGCAGCCTAGCCTGGGTAACTTAGCAAGACAGACTCTGTCTCAAAGTTTTTTATAAGGGTTGGGAAGCTGCACATAGTGGTGCATATCTATAATTTCAGCACTTGGAGGCTGGGGCAGTAGGATTGCTGAGTTTGAAGCCAGCCTGTGCTATATAACAAGATCCTGTCAAGGAAAAAAAGAAAAATGCAGTATGTGATATATATATATTCATAGTTTTTTTTAAAAAATGCATTTTAGGACAGGGTCCCACTAAGTAGATTGAATTTATAGTGATTCTCCTGTTTTTAGCCTCCCAAGTGCTGGGATTACAGGCATGTGCCAGAATACCCTAGGGGTGGGGCCGGTTCGGCTCACTGGGGATTGAACCCTGGCTGTTGTGCAATAGTTGTTATTTTAAAAAGTATGGTTAAAGGGCTGGTGAGATAGCTCAGCAGACTAAGCACCTGCTTTGGCAAGCACAGGGTTCAATCACTGGTCCCACTCCCGGGGCACACTGAGCCAGCAAATGAATCTGGGCGTGGTGGTGGACAACTAATCCCAGCGCTCGGGAGTCTGAAAACAGGAGGATCACTATGAGTCCAAGGTGCATAGTGAGACCCCATACCAAATATGTAAATGAAAAATTATATAATATTAGATCAAGAGTGACCCCCAGAATTCACACGTGCTCTGAGGCAGGGCTAAGGGCAGGTGGTTAGAGCTGGGGGACCCCCAGCTGACTCGGGTCAGGTGGTGGGGCCTGATTAACTGAGGGTTGCTGCAAGTGGGGCCTGGGCCTGGCCCCACCCTTCTCAGCTCCCTGGCTGTGGTAACTGTGAGCCACGTTCCTCAGCAGGGCCCTTATGACCCTGTCCTCCAGCCTCCTCTAAGTGACAAATGACAGGGTTGTTTTTTTTTTGTCAGTGACAAAATGACAAGACTGGGCTGGGCAGATAGCAGCATAAGTGCCTGCTGGTAAGTGCAAGGTCCTGAGTTGGAGCCCCAGTATCACAAAAAAGAAAGATGAGCAATGCAAGTTGTCATTTCTGCGACTGGATAGAGGGGCTAACCATGCAGCCTTGCCGTGTTCCCGCGGTAAATCTGAATTGTTCACTTTACAATGATTAATTTGAACCTGAAGAACAAAAGCAAGCCAGAACCTGGGGGTGGAGTAGACATCTTTTTCTACTTCTCTTGCTACGTACAGCAACTATAAACCCTGCACACAGGCAGAAGCAGAGAAATAATGCGTCCCAGCCCTGGATCTCAAGAAGCCAGAAAGCTGTGAACCCCAGTGGGCACAGACAGAGAACGCCCCTAGAGGGCTCTCTCGAGCCAGGACCTAGGCAAGAGGCCGCCACCAAGCAAGCACCGGCCTGCTTCTGCCACAGCTAGGCCGGCAGCCCCGCCCTGCGGCGGCAAACCTACTCCACAGACAGGAAAGTTCAGCAGGCGTGGTGGCATGCTCTACATCCGGGGGCTGAGGCAGGATCCTAAGTGTGAGCCCAGCCTGGGCAGCGTAACTAGACTCTGTCTTAAAATTTAAACAATGGCTGGGGATGTAGCTCAGTTCAAAGCCTCTGGGCTCAATCCTGATTGCTCAGGAGAATAACAACCCGTATTCTGAAAGTCAGTAAAGTTTAGGAATCTAATACGTAGGTGGCGTTACCCAGAGGGCCACACAGGAGCTCACCACTATTTCCTGTGGAACATAGCGTTTTGGTGCGGGAAGAAAACGTTTGCCTGGTAGACTGTTCTCAGTTTACAGAGAGTTTTGTTAGACATTTTAAAAATGACTTATAAAACTATAGGAACAAAATTTAGGGTGACAATATGCTTTTTTAGAGGCGCTGGGTTTTGAGACAAGGTTTTGCTATGTGTGGGAAACTAGGTCCCGGAATGAACAATCATGGGAGGTAAAGGCAGCAACGGGCCCAGCTTCCTGGACCTGCAGTCTGAGCAATGGGCTCAACTGCATTCCCAGAGTTTAAGCAAAGAAAGAGCTCGTCTGTGTTCCTGGGCCTTAAAATGTGTGGCCTCCTGTTTAGCAGCTTGGCCTCGCAGGCTGTTCCATTCCCAGGGAAGCAGGGAAGGCTTAGAGTTAACTAAGACAAACGCTGAGCATAGGTTCAAAACTTTTGATATAGGACCTTAAAATAAATAAACATAATCACCTAGCAACAGCTTGGTTCTCTCGACCCGGGGTTTTTTCTTTCTCAGTCTTTCCTCTAGCCTGTTCCCCTCTGTGAGTTGGACCCCCACAGCTGTGTAGTTCAGAGTGGATTTAAAACTACCTTGTAGGCCAGGCTGGCCTCAAATTTGAATCAGTCCTGCCTCAGCCTCCCAAGTGTTGGGATTACAGGTGTGCACCACCAAGCCCAGCCACAATACAATTTTTTAATAAAAAGTTAAAATGTGTAAGATATGTATGGAAAATATAAGATATAACTAATTCCTTGAGGAGATTGCATTTTGTTGGTCTCTTTCTCTTTTTTTTTTTGTCTTTGACACAGGGTCTTGCTATGCAGTTCAGGCTGGCCTTGAGCTCACTTTTCATAACCCAGGCTGGTCTCGAACTCGCACGGATCCTCCTGCCTCAGCCTCCCAAGTGCTGGAATTACAGGTGTGCACCAGCATGGCCTGGCGTCTCTTACTTTTTTCATGGCTTTATACATTCACAATCCTACTGCACATGCAATTTTGTATGATATCCTTTTCACTGCTATACTATTATTTACTTATTGCAATACTAGGAATTGAACCCAGGGCCTTATACATGCTTGGCAAGAGCTCTACTACTGAGCCACACCCCCAACTCTTCATTCCCCCCAAAATAATACTTTTAACAGTCATACTTTATGGTCATTGGTAATGTAACAAGACCACAGGTTTCCAAGCCAGGCAGGCTGGGGTCTAGTTCTGCTTCTATATTAGGCTTATGAGTTAAGTAGGGTTGCTTGATCTCTCTGAGCTCCTTTTCTCATCCATATCACAGGATGCCCCTTGCTGAGCTCCCATCATCTCCGTTAGCATAGAATAGTGGAGGACCCTTCCCAAATGTGGTGGCTCACACCTATAATCCCAACCCTGGAGGGCTGAGGCAGGAGGATTGCTTCAGACCAGCCTGGGCTACAAAGTGAGTGTAAGACCCGCCTGAACTACCTATTGAGACCCTGTCTCATAAAGGAAAAAAAAAAATGGTTTAGGATCCTCCTAATTATCTAGGTTGTTCACTGCTGGGCGGCCACTACATGTCTACTATTACAGAGATTTGGACCTAATATTTTTGCAAACTAAGCTTTTGCCATACTTGGAATTGCATCATTAAGATACATTCCCAAGGGGGCCGGCGAGATGGTTCAGTGGTCTAAAGCACCTGCTTAGGAAAGCTCAGGCAACTGCAGGGACTGCGGTTCGATCCCTGGCACCACATGCTGCGCCAGCCCCACCACCAGGGCAGGCTGAGCCAGCCACAAAATAAATAAATAAATAAATAAACAAACAAATAAATAAATAAATAAAGATACATTCCCAGGAATGGATTTGCCAGGCCCAGTATAGAGATGGGGATTTTTTTTTTTTTTTTTTTTTGCGGTACTGGAGATTGAACTCAGGACCTTGTGAGATGCAGAGTGCCAAGCGGCTCTGCTGGCGGAAAGTCCACCTTTCAGCAGCCCCTGCTGGACCGTGCCGCGCTGCCCCTCCCGAGCGCCTTCCCTTTGGCGGTAGTTCACTGTTCACACTGGTGTTTCTTTGGTATCTGTGTGACTGAGCCTCAGGAAAACCACGCATTAGGCTGGAATTGCA
>PVKN010004608.1:0-33043 GCA_004027915.1 Capromys pilorides
TTATGTTAAACAGTCATTTTTTTTTTTTTTAAGAGCGAGAATGAGATTTAAGGCACGGTTACCAGAAGTATTCTTTTGCAGAGAAGCTACAGAGAAGACTATTTAGAGTGTTTCTTCTCGCCTTCCTCCTTCTACCCCCTGTAGGATTTTGCCACTGATGACCATCCTGGCCCCAGCATTGAGGTCAGGTCAAAGCCCAGCTCGGGGGGAAAGAGAGAGATCCCACCTTGCTGGGGACCTCTGGGTCTAGTGGTGAAGTAGTCCTGTTGGAGGCTTCACAGGTGAAATGCAGTGCCAAGGAGCTGTGCAGTCGTGGACACTGCGTCCATTTCTCCACCACCCGGCCACTAATCTGGGAGAAGCCTCCACACTCCGCAATGGAAAGTTGAATTACGTGTTTTAAGGAATTCAGCCCAGATCTGCACATTTCACATCAAGTCTGTCTGTTGCTTACAGGTTTTCTAACTTTGACTGTTACCTGTCTCTTTTTTCCAAATAATCTGGGAGAAAACATGCTGTAAATTGATTACTTGTCAGTGTTTTCATTGGGTTCAAAATGACTGAGCAATGTCCTGGTTTTGAGTAGCAGGTAGAAGAGACCCCCCCCCACCCCAAGCTTTTTCATTTTCTTTCTCATCAAACACGTGTCCAGTGCCTTTTCCTTTGGGAATTGCCAGGATTTATCTGAACTGAGTGGGTTTTTCTTCTTTCCTGGATTCACGGAAAGGATGTCACTTTTGAGCTTGTGTCTTTGCTGATAACGCTAAATATGATGATGCTTATCAACATCATATAGAAATTCCTGGAAAGGGATAATGGCAATAAAAATCATAGAAGTAGAAGGTAAAGGTAGGGGGAAAAAAATGGTCATCCAAGAATCTAGAATGGCACTTTATGTAATTTTAATGAAGCCAACCAACAGTGTATATAGAGAGTAAGGAGAGAAACATAGAGCACTGTACGTGTGTTTGAGAAGCTCATTGAAATCATGAGTTAGAAAACAGTCCTCTGTACAGTTATTAAAAAGCAAGGGAGAAAGACAGTTTGAAGAAAATAAGTGTACAGAGAAACTAGAATCTAAATTTCAAGCTTCCAGATTCCTAGGTTAGCAAGATGCCTGGCAAAGAGTGTGCTAAGGCTAAGCTAACCCAGACGGGCAGACAACCTCCTTTCCCCCACACATGAAAAGGAGGAAATCTTTTCCTAGCAAATAAGATGTTCAAGTGGAAACAGGGAGTGGGGTGAGGGCTAAGGAGGCAAAAAGCAAGTTGCCCGAAGACAAGAATGCGTGTTGGTTTCAAGAAAGTTCGGTCAGATGATCTTCAGTCGCCTGACTCACTTTGCAGCACTTTCTCTAAAGCTGGGATGGAGAGGGTCAATTCGGGCCCCCTTTTATTCCCTGATTGTATCCCACTGTCTTGCTCAGCCTTTGAGTCAGGAATGGATTTTGGGACAGGGACGTGCCCGGCTGTTGCTGCCGCTGCCAGGGTGCAGCCCAGCCTGTTGGTAACTTGCAGTGTCTTGCTTTGCCCCTGGGTTAGGCAGCTGGTCCTGGGATGCTCCAGCTTCCCTCTGACCTCTCTCAGAGCCTGGGAAGAGGTGTCTGTTCCCCTAGCCTGCTGCCTTCCTGCATCAGCCTCTGAAAACTCACAGGCAGGCACACGCACATCATTGTAACAGAAATCCTACTGGAAACTGCTTTTTTCAGAAAAGGAAATGAAGTTGTCTTTCAAGGGAAAACTGAATTAGGAGGAAAGAAAAAGGAAATAGAAGAAGGGAAGAAAAGTTGCATTTGATTTTTCTCCAAAGTTTCTGCTTAAGAGTTGGGAACTGTGTGGAGGAGTGAGGGAGCTTTTCCAGACACCTTTAGTCTGCACCATTGGTAAAGGGAAGGGATCAAGTTGAATGCTTTCAAGCCTGTCTATCTAGGGGAGAAACAGATGAACAGAACTGATTTTCCTTGTTTAAAATAAACCTCACTCCTCACCAATTCCTTAAAGGAAGTGAAGTGAAGGTGTTCCTGTTTCAGAGGTGCCTAAATGGAAAGCAAGGGGAATAAGTCCTGTCCTTCTGCAGGAGGAAACTCCCAGCTCTGCTGCCTAAGAGGTGAAGTTGGGGTGGGCAGCTGAGTGTCAGAGTCCACAGCACACACTGAGACAGGGAGGTTTCCTTCTGATCATGGTCTGTGCAGACTTGGTTGTCTTTGCAAAAGTGGAAATCATCTTTGCAAGCAGCTTTCTTCGTGAAGTTGATGGGTCACAGGGAGACTGTTTTCTAGACTCGGAAAGCGCTGGCAGGTACCAATGCTAGGGGCACTCCAGAGATGCCCATCTCCATCCTGTTCTCACTGTGCAGATCTCCTGCAAGTTATGTCATGCTGTACACATACAAGACTGGGGGCTGTGTATCTAGATGGATCTGTTTGTTTTATTTTGATTAGAAAAAACTAAGTCAATTAGGGTAGAAGCACACATTGCTCCATTGCAGGTCCAATAGCTAGGCTGCTGGTGTCCCTATCATGGTCCACCAGGGGTTAAGGTAGGCTAAGGGTTTTAAACTTTGAATTGCTTCTCTGTTGCCAAGTAAAAATAAATTCATGCCTTTCAGCATTTATTTTCAAACACGGGTAAAGCCAACACAAAAGTTCCCTGGTAAACTGCTATGTCACAGATTTCACGTGAGTCTGTCTCTTCTTTCTTGCCTAATTTGCCTAAAGAAAATTCCAAGAGGTTATCAAAGACCCTCATACCATTTTAAGAATATTTCCTGGGGAAAATGTTTCCTGATGGTAGGAAAAGAGGGCTTGCTAGCTCCCTAGCAGAGCGGCTCATTCCAAGATGTGGGAGATTCCTTCCTCACAACAGTTTTTGTCCTCTGCATTCTTCCAAGGCTTTTAAGGTGCATTTTCTTGTGTGTGAAAGGGGATTCTTTGTCCTTCTCCTCTTCAGCACCGTGGCTTCCCAAGGTAGACACTATTTTGTGCCTGTCACAGAGAGAGGGAGCGCAGGTCTGCAGTGCTCACAGACAATTGATTGTCTGCCCTAATGTGTTTCATTTACATGTTTATAACGTCAATGGTGCTGGGGTGTCCACTGTACCATTCATTCCCGCATTCCCACAAGGGGGCAATTGTCTGAATGGCCAAGTCAGACACCTTTTTGATTGCTCTTTGGTTGTCTTTTTAGAGCGAAGAGATAAAGGAGGAAAATCTGTGATGCAGAAACACTAGTTGAAAATATACAGAATTAAATGTCACCACAAAAGCAGATGTTAACATAAGCCCAAATATGCTTTTTAGCCAAGATGTGAAGGTTGAAAAAAATAATTCAAGCAGAGGGAAGGATGATTTAAAACCAATACATGTCGCCCTATCCCCTCCTTTATTTCCTTTCCTTCCTTAGCTATCAGAAGATGAAATGTGATTTTCCTTTTTATTTTTAAGCTTTGAAACATCCAGCACCTCCTTGTTATTTGTGTGTTTGCTGTGATTTGTGGATTTTGTATATATTTATATAGCTCTGTTTATGCCAACAGCATCAGCTTACCACTTGGAAAATCTATTGAATGACTATTTGGGCTTTGGGGAGTATAAACTTTTAAAAAGTAAGATCCAAGTATTTGTTCACCAGGCATTTTTAAATGGGGAATGATAATAATCAGTAAGCTCTATGGAAGCCCTTGCCCTTGTAGCTATGTGCCAAGTACTTTTATCTTGGGTGACAGTTGTGTCAGAGTGAAAGCTCTCAAGAAAAAGTGTAACTAGTAGTTACAAAGTAAATAAAGGATTTTTTTAAGGTGTTCAGTGCTGTTTTTGTATGGTGTGTGTGTGTGTGTGTGTGTGTGTGTGTGTGTTGTGTTGTGTTTCTTCTCAGGGATGTCAGGGGAAAAGCCTGTGTGTGTCTCTTGGCTTTTCTCTCAGCTCTCCCCTCCATATTATGCAGATACGTAGCCCACGAGAATACACCTGTTTAGAAAAAAAAAAAAGATTTCACAGTTCAGATGGTGCCTTGCTGGTTCATTTAGGTAGCACAGTTATTACAAGTTGGTCTGATTTCAGGTGTGATACAGGAGGAGAGAAAACACTAACTCCTGTGTCGTGTGCTAGGAAGTAAATGGAGTGGAGGGGGCACTTTTGTAATTTTGTAGCAAATTAGAAAGGAAAAAAAATCATCTGTAAAAAGATTTTTGCCTCTCCGGGAAGACACACACACAGTAGCTGTACCGTTAGCTGAACCCCTGACACGGCGGTCTTTTGAATGCCTTAGGTATGATTTCACTTTCGCTCACATCAATGCTGACCTGAATGCCTTTCATATCTGATCCGCTGTGTCTCTCCCAGTAAACATCCCCTGAGGGGAGAACAAAGAAAGGAGCTCTTCTTCTTCTTAATCACAATTCAGCCCTTTCACCGCCGGCAGGCTCCATTTGCATTCTGCCACAGAAAGCCAAGATGAAAAGAGAGAGAGAGAGAGAGAGAGAGAGAGAGAGAGAGAGAGAGAGAGAGAGAGAGAGAGGGAGAGGGCACTAGCTGAGTAAAATAACTTAGGTGTTTGTGGCTGTTTGTTGGGCTTCCCCTAGTTACCAGCCTTACATAGTTGATGCTCAACCAGGCCCTGTCCCTCCTGACAGGCATATAGTGTTACAAGATGGCATGTCTGTACTATTCATGGCCACCCGCTCAACACTTGAGGTAAAAGTGTCAGAGAAGGATCAAATTCTGCCCCAGAAGCCTGTCAGGATTGGGGTCAGGTGTGTGAATTTCTCGCCCCTAAGAGCTCCCTACAATTTTGCTTTAATAATTATGATTGTTTACTGTGTTGGGGGTGGGGAAGGAGGCAAGCCGAAGACTGGGCCCCTGGTCTGGCCTCAGTGACAGGCACTCATACCCAGCCTAAACACACTGATAAAACCTTAGAAAAACTGAAAAAGACTTTCCCATTTCCCCCCCTGACTTTTTATGATAATTCATATTTTCAAATGAAAGGGGAAAAAAGCCAAGAAAGAAACTCTCAAATGAGCCAAAAGGAAAAAAAAATTCTCTGAAAAGAATTTTAGGGGGAAAAGTTGTTCTATTTTAAAAAGCTTTGAGGGCTGTAAAGTGCCACGTTTTTCACACCTTCTTCATACTTTTTTTTTCAGATTTTTTTAGTATGTTTAACATTTGTGAGATGACAGCCTTTTTGTATCTCAAACTGGATGCTTTAAGATTTGTAGGGAGGGGCTGGTGGTATTCACGTTCTCTTGAGAGAGAAAGTTTGTGCCTAAAGGGTTTCTTCTTACTGGGAATTGTTTAAGCCCTCGCAGGCGGACCTGTCAGGTTTTACAGTGTTATTTGCCTCCATTTTCAACATGCAAAAGTAACATGCAGTTAATGGTACTGAAACAAGACCACGGCAAGCGCAGAAACCTCTCATGACAACTTTTCAACTGTGTTATCTTGCTCCTGAGCTGTCTTGCCTTTCCACCCCTTTCTGAAGGCACTTGGAGACACCAACAGTTTTTCCTCCACAATTCGATTACATGTACAATATGCCACACGCACTCACACACAACTTGGGAAGTACTTCCCTCCAACAGCACAGTGCTGGGTGGGATGGGGTGATTTTCCAAAAGCCATTGTAGCATATTTCACTTATAAGCACAAAACTAAGATATATTAGAAGTTGAACATAAACATGTGACACAGATTCCTGATTTTTCCCCCCAGAAGATTTACAGAATTTACAAAAAGAGATTATCCTTACACCTTCCACCCCTCCTAACCACCCCCATGACCCAAGCAATGAAGGATTTAGGCAGATTTACTTCAGTAAACACCTTTGGACACTTGGGGAGAAAGTGGGAGTCTGTTTGCAAAAGGAGGCTTTTGTTAAGTGAGGGAGGGGGATAATGCTTTACCAGGCAGCTGTGATATTAACCTACCCAGCAATGCGGGAACACTCTTTAACTCTTTAAGTGCCCGGCTCTTTGCGCTCAGCAGATGAAATACTGGCTCTCCAAAGACTCTCAGAATTCTGGCTCTAGCAGTTTATTATTCAGACAAGTCTTGTAGACATGAAAACTGTTCAAGCTTTTAAAACAATGTGGTTTAATTAGATGAGGTGGACTTACATTGCTCATACACTCTCCAAATGGTGGTTTATAATTGGCAAGGAAAAAAAAAAAAGAATCAAGGCAATACATTAAAAATTCCAGGAAATATCTTTAGAAAAGCTATTTTCATTTCTGGCTTTTAAAATATTAGACTACGGTCACCAGAGGGAATAAAGCAGCTGAAGCCTCCCTCCTCACTATAAAGGACACCAGAAGTTTGTGATAAAGAAAGGGGCTTCAACTTGCAAAGCTATGTGAGGCAAATTCAAACAGTAACATTATCTCTCCCTCTGCATCTTTTTGAGGGGGAAGTCTTGTCTATCTGTCAGAGCTCCTGAGGTCATGTGAGCCTCAGAGTCAGGGCCTGAAGCCAGCCATTACCAACTTGAGAATTTTCAGAGCAAGCTTGGCCGCTTGCATGAGGAAGGAGTTAATGGTTATTTTTTGCTGGGCATAAGAATAACTTTACAGGTGTTGCATTTGGTCTTAAATAAGATTGCCTCATTTAGTTTCGAAAAAGCGTGTAGGTGTCAACGTTTGAACAGCCATAAATGTGTGAGAAAGTAAAGGGTATGAGACATGACAGAATTAAAGGTGTTTGCTATGTTGTTACACCGTGTGTCAGGCTGCAAGCTCCCTTT
Source organism: Capromys pilorides (assembly GCA_004027915.1). Taxonomy (NCBI): domain Eukaryota; kingdom Metazoa; phylum Chordata; class Mammalia; order Rodentia; family Capromyidae; genus Capromys; species Capromys pilorides. Next base: position 6,735 of record PVKN010004608.1, read on the forward strand.
GTCACAGCCTCCTGGTGATTTGACAGCGCAGATCTACTTCCCTTCTAGGTGAGACAGCATTTTTAAGCTGGAGTTATAAATACGGTATACCCTTGGAGTTTCACCCTGCCTCCTGGGCCCATGCACGCTAGCTGGGATCATCTTGCCCTGAGATACAATGAACAAACGCCATACACAAGGGGGCTATGGGCGCAGGGACCCAGGCAGTGCCAGCGTCATAGTAGCTGGCATTGACTGTTGTTTGGCAAGAAAGTCCTCTGCCAAATCATCCAATAATTAAGTTTTATGTTATTTGTATGAACAACCAAGCATGCAGTATTCCTTTTCAAATCAAAGGGAGGCTTAAAATTACTTTTTGAACACTTTCAGACCGTGGTCAGGTCACAGTTTGGGGGCTGAATTAAAATGATCTCATTCATGATCTAATTGAGGTTGGCAAAACCTTAGCAGTAGCAGGAGTACATAAATATAAATCAAAGACCAAAATTTAGCAAATCATATCATTTGCTAGAAATCTGCTCATGAATTATTCTCCGATTGTCAACCCAGAAGTTCAACTTTGTCTCCCCTCAGCAGCAGTAACTGTGCATATTTTCTCATGCTTCTGACAGGAAAGTTAGAGGAGCAAAGGAGAGAAAAGAGAGGAAGATGATCAGTGTCTCATCGGATACTGTGTGTGGTTGTGACCCAGGGAAGTCTGAGAGCTGATGAAGCCTTGCACACTGACAAGGGGTGCTGCAGTCTTGGTTAGAAATTAATATGGGCTTCTGGAAAGCAGACCCAGGAGGGTGAGCAGCTCAGACCCGTGAGGGGTGGCAGGGGCGCAAACATTTCAAGAAAGACCTGACTGAATTTTGCTTTCAGTTTTCAACTGAGGAATCATGACAATTAATGATTCTTTACAAATTTAATTTTATTACTGAGTTGAGCTGAAAACTGAGATTTGAAGTCGTTGGACTTCGAAGACAATACAGAGCTGCTGCTGTGCATGTTCAAGTTACTTTTCCTTTTTGCCTTCTTGAAAGCTTTGCTATACAGTCAAGAATCCAAATAGCTTTTCCCACCATTTATAGGATTGAATGTCATGTTCTTTGACATGTAACCCATTTCTAAGTTGCTCTTCATTTTCTTGGTTTCTGCATATTTATATGAAAGCCACCCCTGCTCCACTAGTAAATTAGAAGAGGCCTAATTCTTCAGTATAGTATCTTGAAGTTAAATTTTTAAATCCCACTCAAATGAAGATGCTCTTTCAAACAATAAAGACAGCATTGGCTGGTTTAGTCAACATTATCACAAGAGCAAAAACATAAAGCATTAGTTTTAAACCCGATAATATAGTAAAAAACAGTTTAAAATAATTTCAGGTGATAGAGATAAATGACGACATTCTTTAGGGAATAGTTAATTGTCATTAATGATTTCCCATGACAAAAAACAAAACATGTTCTACATGAAAAAACTAGCGAATTCCTCTGTACATTGAGTGACATTGCTTGTATAAAACTATAGTTAATTTGTTCTTTATATAATCTTTTGTGTTTCTTTTCATAATTAACTCAAGGAAATAAAAAGTGCTCCTGACAAGGTAATAGACACTCCTCCCCTGAAATAAGTAATCAATAATAAGTCAACAAATTAGAGTGACATGCTATGTAAGATCTGATATATTTTCTCTCTAACTATGAGTACATTTCAAGGAATTCAGTAACCCAGTGTTCTATAAATACAGCATATAGCTTTTCCTGTTTCTTAGTTTAAATTTTACTTATGCTTCTGTGTATAGCCAAGTAACTGTAATCAAGGAAACTTTGCGATTTGCTTATTCTTGGAAGTACCTAAGTTTCTATTTTAGACACCAAGCACATCAATGGAAGTGTTTCACATCATGAGATTTCTCAGTTTTAAGAGGTGAGGTTTACATATAAAGAACTCAGTAAGCTGTGTTTTCATAATAAATAGACCTATTAAGAGGGAAATATCTCTAAACAAAATGGTTGTCCTCTAAAGATTTTCCATCACCTTTGCTCTGTTGATGAGTATTTGAAAACCAAATACAGCCCATATGCACACAGTCTCCAGTGCAGAAAAACACAAATGCACCCTGGGAACCATACTCTGGTACTTTTCCTAACTTTCACTGCAACTGTCTAGGTTATGAATGAAATAGATTCAAACAAAACTAGTAGAGGTGAAGAATTAATGTAGACTCTTGTTTAGTAGGATTTCTTATTGGGTATAAAACTGTTCTGTATGACACATGATTCTTAATGTAACTTATACCTACTAATCTAAGCATTAAGTATAATATTTAGGATAAATTAGTAGCTGTGTGCTTTTAAAGTGTTTTCAATTTCCCTTCAGTATTACCAACTTTAACACAGATTATTCTAAATTGATTGCAAATTATTATGGGTTTTAAAACAGCATTCTGGAGTCCTGAATAAAGATGGCATTTCGAAGTAGTGTATATAATATTCAGAAGAAAAAGGGGAGCTGGATTTCAGGCTGTACCGAGCACTTAGAAATGTGTGGAGTTTTATACTTGTGCACATAAAAGTGTGAGGTAGCCTTCTTACCCTGTGAAACCAAGACCACAAATGATACATGTCTGTAGGTTCTTTGATAGGGCTTCTGGCCACAGTGTTTTTGTGCTGTCAAACTGCTGTGTTGAACAAACACCTCCTCTGGGACAGAGTGATAAATGCAGAGACAGGCTGGCTTCAACCAGTCTCAGTGACCTCCTCAACCACACCCCCCACCCTCAGGCCGGCTTCCCACCAGGACACCGCCTCCCTGGAAGGCCACCCCTTTACCTGAAATTGGCATTTATAGACAGGTGCTTAGGGTGTTTCTAAGGTGTCTGTGAGTAATAATTACTACTCTCCACATATTATGATTCGGTGCTCAAGAACTGCCAGCGAAGTCTTTTATCTGGTAGCTCTATCTAGTCTTTTACACAGGTCTTTTGCCAACCTGAACTTTTTCCACCTTTACTTAATCATTTAAAAACCACTTGCATTTCATATTTTTCCTCTTGTCGCTTGAGTTTTATTTTTTAATGCTCGGCCAATTATGTTGTGCCACACAGAACAAATTTTTGCCTTAAAACAAGCCAAACACTTATTGCCTCTTGCTTTACTCTTTCCAGCATTTCTTGTAGGTCTGGCATTTCAGACGTATAGTCTGATATTTTTATTTTCCTTTTCTCTTCAGAGCCATTTTTCTCTGACTAAAATCTGTCTACTGGTGCCTCTGTGTGTGTGTGTGTGTGTGTGTGTGTGTGTGTGTGTGTCCCTGACATTAAATGAATTTCCATCTTCTACTTCTGCAATCTCTAAGAAATAGATAAACCATTATATTTTTTCTCTGCTCGTATTTTAAAGTGGTGATCCTGACAGCAGGACGATTATTGCACTTTATGTTTTAGTGGATGTTTGCTGTTGCTAGTTACAGCAACACTTATCATAAGACAGCAAGAAAAGAGTAGTCCCTGGTAATTAAAGTAATGAAATATTCATTTACTCTACCTTTTCTGTAGTCTCACAAATTAGGCTGCTACATTTAATGCCTGCACTGCCTCTGTTTTTATTATAATGGCAGCTTTCGCATCTGCAATTAGGACTAATTCTGACAGTTACAATTTCTGAGGGATGGTAAACAGTGAAGGAGATGTGCAGCAGAGGTATTACACGTGAAAAGCCCTTGTCTCTTTAACCTTGTTGTTTTTTTTTTTCTCGCAGAGGTTACCTTTTCCCGATGGTGCAAAATCGACTTGACATAACTGTTCATCAGTTTCAGGGTTTTCCCTGGAGGTATTTGCATCAAATCAGCCCAGTCAAGCTTCAAGTTGAAATTGGCAGGCCAGAAACTCACAGAGTAGAGACTGGAAAAGAGACAGCCAAAGTACAGGCAGCAAACTGACAGCAGCAGAGTGAAAGACAGACGGGGGGAGAGGTTGAGAGCGAGTGCTTTTCAACTTTAGTGTACAGGAAATCTCAGCTCCACCCGGAGGGAGCTCAGTAGCCCCCGATTCTAAAGCAGCTGGAAAGGTTGGGGTTTGGGACACCTTCAGCTAGTTCTGACCACTAGGGCTCCCAGCCCTGCCCTGGGATTCACTCTTCCTGACTCTGATTGGATGTCTTCAGGGCAGTGGGCACACTTAATTAAACAGAAGGAAGTTCTGAGGCACCTCCTGAGTACTTACTAAAGCTTAAAAGCCAAATCTCATGATCAGTGTTATAGGAGAAAAATAAGGCACTTGGGTTGTTTTCCCCCTTTTTCTTTCCTAATTGTTAAATTGCAAAAAAGTGAACAAATCCTTCTTTACTAGTTTTGTTTTCGCCGGGATTCTCTTCTGCAGCAGATTAAATGTTCACAGTGACCAGAGCTCAGGAGGCTATAAATTCAAAAGCTAATGCATTTGGGTCAACAAAAACATCCACCGAGCAAAGCTCACATCTGACAACATACTCCTCTGACTAGCATGGGGCTGGAGTCCTCCTTGCCCAGGCACACCTTCCTATGCTGATAATAAGCATGTGCATTCAGTTGTTTAAAGGCCAAAAAACATGACAAAAGCTTAAAATAGTGATGACATTTAGCTTTTATTTTACTGTTGGGAATGTCGCTTTAAGAAAAATTGTATGATTGCAAAACTTTCATAATTGCTTTCACAACAAAAAACAATGTGAAAAGAGCTTCCAGTGTCTCAGTACATTTTTTTTTCTCCTTATTTCTTTAAAACACACACACATACACTTTTTTTTTCTGGTCATTTTTCTGTAGCTCTTCTAACTTGGTGTCTTTACTAGATGATTTAAAATCCTCCTCACTTTCTGACTAGACTTGCGGGTTGAATAAGCCCTTGCTTTCAAACCGTCTTCGAGCTCTGTGTATGACAGGCATTGGCTGATCTGCTGATGCCCATTCGACAGGCACTGTTGAACTAAAGTGGTGTGACGGCACAGTTTTGTTAAGCTGTGAACAAAGGGCTGAGGATGCCTTGCTGGCATCATCCATGTGCATATTGGCCTTGTCACAGTTTTGCTTGATTTAATGCTCTGTTTATTCCTAGATATTAAAACTTAAATTCTGAACAATATGTTTTCAAATGGTACATACCAACTTTATTTTAGAAGCTTAAACTTTGGAGACCCTAGGGTCCATTTGCTCCTCTAGTTCCTATGCAAGCAATATGAAAACACAGCTTAGGAAATAAATAGATTGCCACTAGCCTTTTAGCTGTTATCCATTTAAAAATGGGATTCCAGTCTTTAAAAGTCTTAATAGGGTAAAAGATTTATTTTTCTTTGATCATTGGTTGAAAGTTATTATTTATTTGCAACAGAGGGTTCTCACATAAATTCCTCTGGAAAAGTTACCTTGTGGGTACACAGTGCAGTCAGGGTGGACTTTTAAAAAGACATATTATTTAAAAGATGATAAGAAAAGAAGCTATTTCCAGATACCTGTAAGGGTAGGCACATCTGCAACAGCTGAGGAAAAATAATTGAGAGAGATTTCTCATGTTAAAGTGAGCCCTATTTAACAGCTAGCAGAAGAATTAGGATTGAAATTTTAAAATAAAATTGTGGTTACAAAAATCCCTGTTCTCCCGGGCCGCAGCCAGCCTTCAAAAGAAAGCTTAGGTTCTGAACTCAATTTAGATTCCAGTGTCCCATTGCATGTGTCTTGAGCTTTAGCGGTACAGGGTTTTCCATTCCCCCTCTGTCTCTTTTGCTTTTCTTCAGGTTTGCTTCAAGTGTTTGCTGAGAGATTAGGTAGGGAGTTTATATTGAAGAGGTAGCCATGGGAAGCAGCTCCCTGCTCACAGGAACTCACAGTAGATCAGAGTGTGAAGATACCCAGGGAGCAAAGACTGACTCAGGCCTGGGATCAGGTACTTTATTTTCTCTCTGACAAATGGCTCAGAGAAAGGTTGGTGGGATGGCATCTCCCAGCAGGAACACAGATGTTACCACTTTTAGAAACTTCCAAACCAGCATTGCTGCTGTAACAACTTTATGGGAGAAACAAAAAGTTTCAATTGACTGCCAGAACACTTTCTTTTCATTAGGTAAAAAGGCTATAATTTGAGATATGCAGGGTTATTTTTACCTCCATTCATAAAACAGCATCTTTCTTGAGAGCTGTTGGAATGAAGGTGAGGAAGGTGGCAGAGGAGAGAAAAATACTCAGCTTTATGAAAGCATTGGTGCTGACAAGCAAGGAGACAGCCCGGAAAACCAGAAATTAAGTTTCCAGGGTGAAGCACATGTACATTCCTACCTGCCTGCCCTGTGCACACTTTCTTAGCGGTGACAGTCTCAATGAAATGAGTTGCCCCTCCTTCAGCAGTTTTCCTCAGTGCTTAACTTATATCAAATTATTTTCACATTCAGAAAGGGTGACACAGGTGGGAGTGCCTAGGCAAGAGCAAGCTCCCGTTGCTAGTTGGGGGCTTTTTAATACTATACTATAAGGGGAAGACGTACACCTGCTAGCAGCATAGACTGCAGGACACTCTCGGCACGTTCTGTACTTTCACTAGAGATTTCTGTTTAAACCTACAAGTAGAAACAAAACATAGACATGTAATCTCAAACTGGCCAAAGAACTGACCTTTTAGTATAGAAGTAAGGCAGATACTTATTTAATATGTTGTTAGCAACTACTTATAAAGGAGATGGACAAGAGAAGGTGATCTACATGGTCCTCCTGCCCCAATCCTATCTCACATTATCTGCTTTGCCCTAACTAATATTTTTATCATTCTACCTTTAAAATGCTGCAAATGAAGCCATGACCCCCATGATGTTTTATAACAAATGCCTGAATAGGACCAAAAGGACTTCTGTTCGTTTAATGGACTGTCCCTGTTGGGAGGTGTCTTAGGAATGGTTTGTAAAAGGAAGCACAGCAGAAGATGAAGCAATCTCATAAATAGTTTCCTCTGAACATCCACAATTGCTTACATGGCCTTCCCCCTTTTTCCCAGGCTGGCAGACATGGCTTAGCCCAGGACTCATCCAAGTGAGCACCTTTCAGAACATTTCTTTGGATTGGAGGGAGCTATCAGCCCTGTGATACCAGTAGAATGCATTCATTAAGAATGTCCCTGAGACAGACAGTGGGTGTGATGTTAGTCCAGGGCATTCCAGGAGGGATCGCCACTCATGTGACAATAGCAAGGATACAGATTCTAGCTCTCAGGTAGCATAAGATTTCATAAACAAGTATCAGTGGCTGTCTTTATCCCCCAACCCATTCCTAGCTGAGTGAGGAACAAGATCTGCTTCACATAAATAAGATCTTTGAATTTATCTGCAATGAGGTACGGCTTTAATGATCTGTATCTGCAAGCCAGGAGCACAAATGTGATCTTATTGTATCATAGTGTAGAGATGAGATAGGCTAGCGGTACAGCACCCCAGCACGTTGTGCCTGAGTGTTGGGAACAATCCCTCCATTTCTAAAGCAGCAACTCTTTCTTTTTTCATCATTGTTTCCTTACCTCACTTGTATGCTTCTTGTGATACAGATCTGAGTGAGTTGTGCAAGCTTTAGACTTGCCAGCCCCCAGCTCCCAGGCCTAGTACAGAGCAATTCATAAACTTACTACATTAGACTATCAGATTGAAACCAAGGGCTTCTACTAGTGGTGGAATTGGAAAGCCCATTGTTTTGATTATCATTTCATCAGCCCCAACTGATACTAGTATGCTCAAGGAAAACATACTTCAGTTACAGTTGATTTTCAGATTCCAAAATGGTGCTGCAACGCCTGTGCATCTCTAATTATATTTTATGCTAGGCTGTGCAATACCAAAATATACGCTGCAGCAATCAGCGAGTGAACAGTATCAATCAATTTGTAAACAGATGAAGTCACTCATTCCCAAACTGGTTTTCCAAAAACAATTACTAAATTACAATAGAAAAAAATTGTACAGTTACTGTATTTGTGTGCTGTGTTACAATCAACATACCAGGGAAACAAAACAATTTAATGCAGAAAAATCATCATTCATCTACATTATAATTGCTTCTTTTTCACATCTACAGGGCGGTTAATTAAAATTGTGATTAAATGCGGTCGCGCTGCCTAAGATGTCTTGCCCAAAACAGGTGGTACAGAATTTAAAAGTAAAAAAAATGTAATTAGCATTGGAAATTGAGAAATTGCCTGTAAGAATCAGTGTTAATTTCAGTCAGTGATGAGGTAATTTATAAATGAATGCAGTGGAGGCTGTGCAAATGCACAATTGCCTTCCTTGCCATTCTTAGCATTCTCAGCATGCAGGTGAAAATGTTTTCAAAATATTGAGGTAATTTGAAAATCAATCCATGCATTCTGTATCTTTTTTCATTTGTACCAAATGCTGAACAAATGCTGCCATGGATGGCACAATCCATCAGTTCTTTTTTTTTTTTTTTTTTTTTTTTTTTTAACTTTCTATGCTACACATATTTTAGACCTAGATTAAGAAACCTAACAGCACAAATTGCAAGCCTAAGATTGTTACATGGGTCACAGTCGTACACCTGAAGTTCTGACTAATGTGCATTTGGTTTGCTGCAAAACACTCTCATCAATAAAATAGCAACCTGGAGGGAAATCTTTTCACAGCACAGGAAGTACAAACAGAAAGACTATTAAGCAATCCAGTAAATACTTGAACTTTAATTTTTAAAGTTTAGGGAAGAAACAGAATAATTATGAGACTTATGATTTACTTAGGGTTTGTTTTTTTTTTTTTTTTTTTAGTACTATGGATTGAAGCCAAGGCCTTCACACTAAATGACATCCTTGGACTTTTCCACTTCTCATTTTGAGATCTACTCACTCAGGTGCCCAACGTGGATTTCACTTAGTCCTACTTCAGTTTAAGGAGTAGCAGAGATTACAGGCATGCAGTATCATGCTTTTTTCTTAGAATTTTTGTCTTTACTATTCCATCTAAAAACTTCTAAAATTGGTCAATATTATTAGAAACAATTTTTTCCAGACGTGAATTCTGCTTATCAATACCGTTTCTCCTTTCAGCAAAAGTGCTGCTTTCTAACAAAGCATATCATCAGCTTATTATATTTTAAGTATTCTATTGGCATGCAGGTAAATTTGTAGTCTAGATAGTATTCTAAAATGATTTCTGTTTACATTGTTTTCACTGTTAAAGTGAGAAACACTAAACTTTTAATCTCTTTTCAGTGTAAGAAATTTAATTTCCATTTTCCTTTCCTGTCCTTCTGAATAATAGCAATTTAAACTATTTTAACATGAATGAAGAACATGGAGTTTGAATATCCGGCTGGACACCACTGGAGGTGAGAGACTGTGGGACTTTTACATCCTTTTCTGTGGTTGGCATGCTACAGAATTATCTCTCCATATAAAGCTCACCCTAAGAATATTGTTAACTGCTGCAGATTGATTTGATCACCACATTCTCTCGTGTAAAATATTTTCCATGGTTGTTTGCTGGTTTTCAGCAGAAATCAGTAATTTCACTTTGAAGAAGTTCTTTGAATAACCCTGACATTTTGGGTAGAAAAATGAAAACTAAGGATCAGTCTGTGTCCCGGAAGCAGGTTACTATCTCAAGCCTTGTGTCAGGAGTTCCCTGTGGCCTTTCCTCACAGTTAGGCTACAAATGAAATGTGCAGCTTAGAGGTGACAACTGGGCTAGTTGCTCCAAGTGGCATGCCGTCACTTCTCCTGTGTTCAGGTCTGTTTCCCATTTAATATTACAAGTAGAAATAAAATGAGACCTATAAATGGAGGAAACTGCTGGGTCACCAGTTAACTCTGTGACCCCTCCCCTCTCACCAGTTCCTGCCAACCACTAACTATGATGAGGACGATTTCATATTCCCACACTCAGTTGGCCTCCAGCGAGGGTGGGGGAAGATTTCATCAAATGATGACTTTCTGGATTCCCTTCGGGACTTGTGAACATAAGACCTACAGCACATGCGCCTGCACTCAGATTTCAGGGGAGTGGTGGGATGGGGGAGTGGTACTATGACGCACTCCAGGCTGCTCTGGTTCTGAATTTACAAGAGGTCACAAAGGTTAGAGAATCACAGATGTCAGTGGAGCTCCAGGCCCTTCCTACCCCTTGAAAACTTCTATCCTTACCTCTTTAAATTTGGTTCATAGTGCTCTCCAACCTAGACAAGCAATGTAGAATTACTTAGAAGCTTTCTTCCACTATGTGTGTATGTGTGTGTGTGTGTGTGTGTATGTGTATGTGTGTATGTGTAGAATGGTAGTATCTTCAGTGTCTTTCACACAAATTCCTTGTGCCAAGTCTCCTTTTCATACTCTTAGGGACATGAGGATCCTCAGAAAAGACCTGTACTATATGGTTAATACCAGCACTAGATTGGTTGACAAATCTTTCTAAGTTTTTTGTTTCTTTTTAAAGTTTGCCATGTGAGCTTACTTAATGCATTCTGCTATTCCTAGAAGCAGCACTTCTTTGAAGCTGATGTCATATTCATGGAAGAAAAATGCACAATTTTTTTTTTCTACTCATATTTCTTTTACTTTCTTTCCCGAGAGTTATCTGAGCTTTGCATTATGAGAAGGAACATTTTTCTTGTTGCAATGATAATTGAAAAATATGTCAGTAGGGCCTTTAAAGCCTCTGGTCTTTTAGCAAGAGCTTGTGGGGTTTGCTAATTCTGCATCCATTGCACACCTACTATGCACACCTACTATGAGCAGAGGCCACAGACCAGAACCCAGACAGTGAGGAGCTTCCTGTGAATTGAGAAAGAGGGGTCTCGAAGAAATGATGAAACTGTGATGAGTGCTACAGGAGACTTTGGGTCTAAGGTGGAGAGAGTGCCAAGGATGGTACAGCCTGCTCTGGGAGCACGTGGGAAGGGGGGACCTCCTGGGAGAGGTGTCTGTGGAAGGAAACGTCGTCACAATATGGGCTTGCAGTGGAGTGAGCAGGGCCACGTGAAAGCAGCAGCAGCGGACTGAGCACTGCTAGCAATTGAGATGCCTGGAACAGAGCTCAGAGAAGGAGATGAGTTTAAATTGAGCCTGCAAAGGAGAACAGAAGCAGGAGAATTGCATGCTTCTAATAGGTGATGGAGCTTGTGAACCATTTCTTAAAGAAGTACAGTGACATAATCATATTTGTGTCTTCGTGACATGTCTCTGGAGACTGCAGGAAAGATAATATTATCTAACATTTATGGAGTGCTTATAATGCCTTTGGACCTAGGCTAAGAATTTTTCCTATGTCACTGTTGTAGACTGACAACAGTTCTTTCAATTAGGCACTATTATTTTAATATTCTTTTTATAGATGAGGAAATTAAAGCTTAAAAAGGGCATGCGCCTAGAGTCAGGAAGAAGGTCTATGGTTAAATGTTACTGCAATCATGGAATTTCCAGAATTACAGGCAACAGTGACCATTGACTGGAAGGACATTTAGAAAAGGAAACCCAGCATCTGAAAAAGAGTGGCACTGAGGCGGCTTGATTCTCTACTTCAGGATGAATGTGAGACTAAGTGGGGAACAAAGATTCATCTTCAGAAATCTTCATTTTATTCATCTCTGGTTTTGAAAAGAAAATGCAAAAATCATTGCTGATCCACAAGACACTGATCCGAGAATGTGGCGCACGTTTAGGAGTTTGAGAAGAGATAGTTAACAAGCAGCTCTTAAAAATGGTGCAGTTTACTAAATCCCAGAACACTGGCCTTGCTGGTCTAATTCATGACATGGAGGCCTTATTTGGCCTTACGAGGAAGCAAATAAAAATAATCCCTTTGCAATGACTTTTTCCTCTTTTGCAGAATTAACTCTTCCATGGCCTAAAACTCCCCCAATCCTGAAACTTCTGAATTCTCTGCACTGCCTTATCTCTGCCATCCCATGGCAAGCCCTAAAGCTTCTAACATTTTGTAACAACTATGTGACAAATTGTTGTGCTTTTATTCATGCTGGACATCTTTGCCAGGCTTGCTTGTTGTGTTTTCTCTTTGGCTGTGTCATGGGACCAAAGGTGCCTGCCTGTGTAGTGCATGTCAAATCTGGTTAACACGCAGCCATTTATCTTTCAAACCACTCCGGCACAATGGCAGCGGCGCGCCAGGCCACAGAGCTCCCAGCACAACCCAATTTTTCAGACCATCTTTTCTGCATAGAGGGAGCACACTGGATGACAGACAAGATGTTTTGTGATTTGGGGAATCTCTTAGAGACAAATTGTAAAGTGCAAGTGCAGTGTAACTGGACTGCTGGGTGCCCAGTGAAGTGAGGAAAATCAGATACAGCACAGGCTGAAAGAATGAAGCAGGAATTCATATCTCTGTGCAGAGCCTGTAGAGCACTTTGCTCACCCAGAGTTCACACATAGACAAAAGCATATTTGCGTGCTGGTTGTTTGCAGGGGCCTCTGTGGCTGAAGTCTGTGCATATATTCACATAAGCCTCCTTCTGCATTCTGCACCGGTGGGCGTGTCCATCCTTGAACATGCAAATGGGCTTGTGTGAGGAGGCAGCTTGCTGTTACAGATTTAAGATATGGGGAAGGCCTCCTGGTTCACTCTGGCATTTCCCTTCTAATGTAGTAAGGGCAGAATCTTGCGTTTTCTATGATTGTTTTAAGGAAGGGGGTCTCTGTGTGTTTAAAGAAGTCTCAGAGCCAGGGAGTATCAAGTGCTGGAATGAAAAATATTGAAGACTTTTTCCCCTCTCTAAGACAGCTGCAAACTTTATAACCTAATACTTTTGGGTTTCCATTTCTCAGTGGTGCTAATGTGTTTTGTGGATGATTTATCCTTAAATAATTATGATCAATAAAAGAAAAAATGTGATAAACCTCCATAGATGAGTTTACAATGAGAAACTATTGTCCTTGAAGCAATTTTTTTAAAAAATGATCATAGCAAAATCATGTGATTCAAATGAATTCTTGGGAATTATAAACATAATGAACATATATGCACATATATATAAATGTGATTGTGCATGTATGTATATTTATAGACTATTGTTACTTGTAAGAGCAGGCACAATTTCTCTTCTCCTCACTTTCTCTCTCTCTGTCTATCCCCCATCCCCTCGCCCCCTCTGTCCCTCTCCTCTTTACTCTCTTCCTCTTTCTCCCTCTCCTTCTCCCTCTCCCTCTCTGTCTCCCTCTTCTTCTCCCTGAGTAAAAGACCCAAGAGATTGCCTTTCACTTTGAAAACAATCTCTAATATCAAGAAAATGCGCTGTTTGTTTATGCGTACATAATGCAAGTTTGTCCGCCTGGGAACTGCAGCAAATGGGAGAAGTATGCATGGATTTCACAGGTAACAGGATTACGTGGGCACATAATTGATCCATTTGGAGAAAAAAAATGACAGTACTCTAAAGATGCCTAGGCTTTAGAGATGGAGTTTATGAAACAGGCATTTGTAAATTCAAAGGAATCAATATGTCAATTTTATTACATCTCAGAACCAGCTGGGTATTAAAGGAACAGTAGTCTTTAAAAAATTGCAGTTGCATATTCTTGCCTTGCCTGCCTTCCTTAAAGGGCTTGGAATTTAAGGAAATGAATTGAGATTTTTACCTTTTCTGAAATTAATTTACGTTGTCAAAAAAGACCAACAATTTAGTTGCTGTTAGGTTGAAAACAATTAGTCAGTTTTCAACCTAGCCATGTGGTTCAAATGTCTGCCTTATTGTTATAATTAGCCTATTAATAGATATAGCTAATAAGCAGAATAGTGACTTTCAAGTAGGTTCACAGTCAAGGAGTCAATGGAATTCATATTTGCATTGTGCTTTGCAGCAGTCTAGATTTTACCTCCTCATTGATGTAAGGACAGAGTTTAAGAGCTAAGCTTTGGGTGTCCCACAGAATTTGCTCTGTGTTTTAGCATCCCTGTTTTATTAGAGTTTTTGACAGTTCAAAAAGATCAAGCTCTTTTAAATTAAGTTCCTAGATAATAGGATTTGGACAGTGTCCATAAGTGATATGAATGGAGTGTGAACTTGAGATAGAATTTTGAAACCCCCAAATGTTGCACAACTAAAGATGAAATTTAAAAGCTCTTAGCTGCTCTGCTTGTAAGTGAAGCAGTGCTACTTTTTACACCCTACAGTGCGCTGTCTACGAGCACTAAAGGTGAGCTGTGGCACTATTTCACATTTACATGTCCACTAGCCAGACCCGCACTCTAAGATCATCTCTGGATCCAGAACAAATGGAGCCCGGTTGTTCTGGCTCTCCAGGGAGTGAGATGTTCAAAACACCAAAAACAATGCAGAACTCAGACACAAACAAATCTGTGGCCAAGCTTTTGTATTCTACCAATTATTTTCCTCAATGTGGCCTTGAGGTCTGTTGCTTGACCTCTCTGAGCTTCAATTCTTATGTTTAACACAGGGGCCAATACTGACTCCTAGGATCACTGGGAAGATTGGACAAAATGCTAAGAACAATATCCAGACCCTATAAGATGCTCAATGAATTGTGATTCTATGTCACAGTATGACTAATTGGGCTGCCAGGAATCCTGTGATAGTACTTGAGTTTCTGGGCCCTAATGAACCCCTTTTCAACAGGAGAAACAGTAATCTTTATCTGACATATTCATTTAATTTTAATTCTTCAGGAATTAAAAAAGAAAAAGAAGAATCCCAGCGATTGGCATATTCTTTAACCTTCATATTTCTGGGAAATACACATGGCAAACATGATACTCTTAGTTTTAGAACTATTGCCCTCTTTAAAGAAAAAAAACTCAAAGAACACATTCTGCGTTGACTTTTGTTATGGCACTTAAAATATCTGATTGCTATTTGTCTACCCACACATGTGTACATGTGCGGGGACACCGTTGTCCATCTTTTACCACCAGTGACATGACATACAAAAATCATTCTGTTCAAGCTGGGTTGCACTGATTATCGCAGGTCCATTATGGATTTAATATGTAATATAATAGCTAGAAGATTTTTGAGAACTTTATATTATACTCTACCACACATTAGCAATTTATTGAGCCATACTTTGTGACAGCTATACCGCTTTGAATATTTGGAAATTAACTGACTTTGTGCCTGTCCCAGTGCACTTACGAGACCTCTTCATCAGGGAGCTGACAGGCAGAGTGGGTGCTCCGAAGAGTGGCAGCTTTGGACTGCTGGGTTCAAGTGTAATTTTTACCTTCGTAACAACCACGAGACCTGGGGTGAGCCACTCAGCCTCCCCGAGTCTCCTAACAATATCAGGGTTTCAGGACTGTTGGAGGAAATGTTGGCAAGAGGTCAGGTGCCAAGGACACAGTAAGTGTTTAGCATTGCTGTCCTCCTTCC
Source organism: Capromys pilorides (assembly GCA_004027915.1). Lineage (NCBI taxonomy): Eukaryota > Metazoa > Chordata > Mammalia > Rodentia > Capromyidae > Capromys > Capromys pilorides. The sequence goes on from PVKN010004608.1 coordinate 22,077, forward strand.
ATGCCTTGGCTCCATTCCTGAATATTCACTCTCTGTTGGCTTTTTGGTGAGATCCCCCCTTGCTGCTGCTGCCAGGCCTAGGCATCCAGTCAGCATCTAATATATACAAGACAAAGGTAGATGTCTTACTTCAGTTCCAAATTTTGTTATGAAAACTAGACTATTTTGAACTCAAGGAAATGAGCATGCGGGAGTACCTTCCATGCTGAAAATCACAATCATGATAGCAGTGTTCTGTCTAAACTGTTTCTTTGTTGCTGCACCCTGCTTAGTGAGGCACTTTGGCATTTTTGCATGCCTTTGCCACCATCTTGCTTAGGCATCTCAGACCCCTCTTCCTCCATGATCCCTTGCAGATACCAGGAAAGAGAATGCAGTGAGAGCTCTCACCCAGACATTTGCCATGCAACTGTTTGGATTGGTTAGTTAATAGAGTTGATTAAAACACTGTTTGATTCTGCTTAAGCATACCAAAAATATATTCAAAATCTACCGCTACAAAATGTAAAGAAGGTAATCTAAATATAGTACTACATAATGAGGCTCTCTGTTGGTAGTATATAAAGCAGTTTAGAGTATAGCTTCAAATTCTAATGAAGATCATTTTAAATCTTGCACTGAATTGTGAATTTAAAATTCTTATTTTCCCCATAAGTATCTGAAGAGGGGCATGTAAATACCATAAGTGAATTAATTACTGCCTTAAGTTGGTGAAATATGTGTGAATCCAAACTTTATTCTTGAACTTGTACTTCTCTTCCCAAGGTTTTTTGAACCATTTCCTATATGCTGAGTTCTGAGTACCTAGTCAACTGCTGAAGACATGGAAAGAATGTATATTTCATGGCATGGATCAAACCTTGTAATCTCAGAAAGTCGGCACCACACAACACAAAGTCTGTTCAGTAACACACACACGTATAACGTGAAATTCACAAAGCAGCAAAGAGAGATGTAATGCTTAAAACTTATAGAATCACAAAACATGACCTTCCCATTTGCCCCTCCTTTCCCATTAACAGTATGTTTCTTTGTCTAAGAAAAAATGCGAGACCAAGCGACAAAAGTACTTTTCTCCGCTATGTATGTTCTAGTGATGAAGCATGGGGCTCCTGAAGTTAGTGCAGAACTTCTCCCAACTCTTTTCAGATAAACCCAAGGAGCAAGGCCAGTGGAACCACTGGAGGCTTGGGATGGTGCTCTTGTGGCGCCCACCCCAGCTCATTTGGAGACTCCACAATTTTCACGGAAGGGCCAGAGGCCCTGCCAATCTCTGCACATCATTGGCATGATAGACCATAACAGCTTCTTCGGAGCCGTTCCGGTCTACCGTGTCAATGCGTACTTGGGGAGTCCTCAATGCACGGATCATTGACACGGCACTACGTAACGGCTCCTCAGCAGCCATTATTGGGTATCAAGTCAATGCACACTAAGGGAGCCTTTATCACGTAGGCCTGCACAAGCAGACACATTCCGAATACTAAAATTCTTTAGGAAAATTAGTCATTGCTCATGTGTGATAGCTGTTTTCCATTTTGAATTTTAACCATTTTGGAGAAAGGGAGTGAAAGGAAAATACCAGAATCATCCAAAGAAAGTTCTTTAAAACCTGCTGTGCAAGTTGTAAGGGTGGAAACAGCACAGAATGATGATGAACTTCTAATTTCTTGCTTTTCCATAGTGTCATTTTATTGTGTCAAAGTTGTAGAAGGAGCTTTGCTTTCATTGAGGCTGTTTTTTAGTGAGGGTACATCCCAGAAGACTTTCTTTTGTGGTTCAGATAGAAGTCTCAGAACATGTAGTGGAAATAATGGCAGGTTCTCTATCAAGTGACAGAAGCAGGTGTGACTATTATATCCTGGCAGAGCTATGCCCATCAAAAATATCCACACTTTGAGATTATTCCATGAGAGACTCCACTTGGTCTTTCCTGATTTTTAGTCAATAGTATGCTGAGTTGGAAAGGTTCTGTGAGGATCAAAATGAAGATAATCACAATGATGATTGTAACAATAATAATATTGCCACCTATATTGTTATATGCCCAACACTTTGTATGTATTATCTCATTTAATTTTCTCAGCAGGTATTATTAAAACTTGACTGATGTCACAAAATGTCACATACCCACTGAGTGACTGGGGAGGGATTTAACTAGGGCTGGTGAAAGACATTCTGTTACCCTTTCCTTCTTTCTGATTATAATCATTTAGTGGGAAACTAGGTTTTCCTTTAGAAGGCCTCACCTGCCGCCTGCTGACTGACCAGGAAACCGAGGCACAGTAATTCTTCCAGAAAATGAAACATGTCAGAACCAATATGGGGAGGCAAAAGGGGTAAATCACCTTTTTTCTGTTGGGAGCTTCCGTGCATTTAGCTGTGCTTTAGAAGGGAAGCCCACTGCTGCCGCCACTTCTGGAAGGATTTCCTTGCACCCAAGCAGAATGGTGTGAGTTTGCTGCTGTTGATATTCTCTCTTTTGTGTTCTGCTTGCTGACTGACATCTGCTATCATGCTAAGCAGGTGTTCCTATGTAAACGAACGTGCCCTGTTTGTGTTTCGCCATCCTCGCCGCTGCGCACCCAAATGAGCAGCGTGATTAAGAATCCTGTAAATTTTTGAAAGGAAACGGATGGCTACCCTACTAGAACATAATTACACCGCTCCAACATCCGCAGCTCACTGCTGCAGCAGAGTTGGAGAACAGCAGAAATTAATAATATATAATAGCATCATTCTCGTAATTTATAAATGAAATAAAGTAGAGAGGAGATTCTGCTGATATGCATTTTCTCTTTAATTCTAAAAGACAAAGTATAGATTAGAATTTTAGTGGGGTGAAACCTGGCCAGCAGTTTCCCACTAGTTGCCTGATTCATGATAGGAGTGCTTTTGCTTAGGGAAAAGAGCTAATATCTTTTATTGGGCCAAAGGAAAAAAGATGAATAAACAAGGCCCTCTAAAGGCAGCAGGACATAAAGGGGGTCTGAGCAAAACTCTCTATGGATTGCGTACCCACTGTATTTTAAAGATATTATTGCTTTAAGACTTCAACATGTGCTGTATTTTTTTTCTGTCATTATAATAACATATCACCATAGGTCAACCCCTCCGAGAGAAGAGAAACCAGATGAATTAAAGATGTGGTCCAACATAAACTTTATGCTAAATAGCCCGTATGTTAAATTCTAAAGATCTGCTGTACAACAATGTGCATATAGTTAACAGTACTGTACTGCACACTTAAAATTGTTAACAGGGTAGATTTTTCAATATATTTTAATCCCTATTTTAAAAAGCACTATGTCTTTTAAAATATATTCTTTTGAGCCTGGTGAATGTGCCAATGAGATTCTTACTACAAATCATCATTAGAGGGATGGAATCAATGCTTTCAATCTCACCTTTCAACCACAATGGAGAAATAATACAACTTTCTGAAGAGGCAAATAAACTCTGTGTTAAAAGTGGCACAGTTTATTTTTCTCCATGACCTAGGATTGTGGAAGGCAATTTAAAATTAAAATACTTTGTTTTAACCTGCCATGGATAAGTTGTCTGACAAATGAATGCACTCAATTATTGTAAAGGCTTTTCTCTCTATATGCCCAAAGCGTCTCTATTTCTGTCTGTCTGTCTGTCTGTCTGTCTGTCTGTCTGTCTCTCCCTCTCTCTCTCTGCATCTCTCCCCATCATTGTATCTCTCTCTTTCTCTCTCTCTGTCTCTCTCTCTCTCAAGCATACACACAGATGACAATTCCCTTAAAAGAATATTATTTGTGGGATTTAAATTGTATTATTCAAACATTTTTCCTACTCTGCTCCAAAGAATGACAATATATCCCAAAAAAAAGTCAACATGGATTTTTTTTTGCTTTAATTAACCTTAGAAAACATAAAAATACTATTTGCCTTTCAAGAGAAACATGTCCATTTAAGATGCTTATTCATTTAAGCAGTATTCATTTAAAGGTCCCTTTGAGTATTACTCTATGTGTTTTGATTTGGTTCTAAGAAAGTAAATTCATTTAATAGATTTATTTCATTAACAGGTATTTATTTAAGTGGGTCCTACTGTATTTAAATCTCCAGTTTCCATTACTTCCTTAGCTCACTTGCTTCATGTTGACTAATTTTAATAAGCTTAAGGTGCCTAGGGTCTTATTGAGTGTTCAGTTTGATCAATATGGTTAAATTAAAATTGTGCAAAATATAAGCAAATGCACTCTAACAACACAGTGAAAAATGTGCTGTGTACCAAGCATTGATTGCTATACTGTGGACACAGATTGTGTGTGCTAGGTGAACCTCTGAGCCCACTCAAACGTGTGCAGTCCCCCAAACCTCTGATCCTTCAGACACACCCTTGCATCTCTGGGCCAGTCAGGCCCCAGTGCGGACAGCCCATGCACACAGAAGAGTGACATTCATCTCAGGTATTTTGCTCTTTGATTTAATGAAGAAGCAGAATGGGAAGGTGCACAATGAAATATTATGTAAATAAAAAAAATGAAAGCAAGGATTTTATTTAGACAATGACTAAAGACCTTATTTCTTTTTTCACAGAATAACTAATTTTATTATAATCATACTTCAGTCTTAATCATTTGGTTAACTTGTGTTCTTTTTCCAAGTTCTTTCTCTTAAAGTTGGCTTTGGCAAATTACCAAAAAAATTTTCTTCTAAAGTATACCAAAATCAGTCTTGCCATTTGTGAGGCATTTGAAAAACTACATAGCTTAGTGGCTTTCTGACAACTGTACTGCTTTCCATAAAATTGTAAAGCTAAATGAGTATCTACTGTTTAGTGAATTCCTTTTAGCAGGAACAGGAATCTGTCTTCTATTCATAACTTTTAAAACTTTGCTCTTTTCCCCAACTTTTTTTTTCTTTGTTACCTATTTTATGATGTACAGAAGTATCTGCAGACTTGTTATTTTGTTATCTTGTGAAATTTACAGTTACATAGCAATTATAATTTGTTCGCTCCAAATATTACTGGTGTTAGTTTCTATCTTTCTTTTCTTTTTCTGCTACCTGTTGTACCCTCGTGCATCTATCTTTCATCTTACGTGCTAAGAGCCAGCTATCACCAGAGCACTGGCTTGCCCTGATATCATCACTTCCGACATGTCCAAAACATAAGTTCACATGAGCAGAAGTTGATCTTATCAAGGTAAATCAGAAGTTGAAAAAAAATAGCAGGGAGATAAAAGCATCAAAAATGTATATCTTGCAAACACTCATGTTGTATTTAGGAAAAGTGTGTTCCGTTGAGATGAAAATCAGTCTCTAGTTTAAACTGACCACATAGGGTTTTAAGTATAAAACACACTTGAAGTTTCTTTTTAAATTTAAAATAGTGTCTGAGCTTTCGAACACTCAATCCAGTATGCACTAGCAAGCCTGCAAAATAAAATAATGTTGATTGTTAAAATCATCAGAAGCAGACCAGTGCAAGTTCAGAAGGAACAACTTTATTTTTGTAGTGGGGCCAAGAAAAATACTAAGGTTTTTGTTTGGCTTTGTGCTTGTTAATCTTGATTTTTCCCAGTGTTTTGCATGTTTTGAGTTTTTAATATCAAAGGTACTGTTCTTTGTAAACAAATGTAAGTTTACCCAAGCAGCTTCACTTGCACCCTTCCCTTGTAATCAGATGTGGAAATTACACCCTCCCTTTTGGATACATGATAATTACACATTTCAACATGCAAAGAACTGTCTCTGTTTCAGTTGTTCGAATAAAAAGCTAAGACATTCAGTAAAATATATTGTTATATTGAAGATCATTTCCACAATTGTTTTCAGGTTTGTAATGAAAACCATGATCAAGGTAAAAATACACATAGAAATGAGAAATAACACACATAGAAAATACACACAGAAATAAGGAGTGGACAAAATTAACTACTAAGTTTTACTGGAATGGCCATTCTTTTATTTCATAAAATGCAATTGAGAAAAATGTTATATTCTTTCTACCAAAATGAAATAAAACAAAAAACTGTGCAGTATTTTATGTGACATTTTCCTTCCCCATGCTTACTGAATTTCCCATTTTTCACGGAGGAAAAAAGGTAAAAGAAAAAAAGGTAAAAACCAACATTTTGGTGATTAGTATGAAAGCTTTAGTCACTGGACAGAATAAATACAACAAAGGGAACTTTTCAAGATTATAATTTTTTTCAATTTTTTGTCAGTAAAATATAAAAGTTTTAGAAAGTCAGATTAGTTCTATCTCAAACTTAATAATCAGATTTCTATATTCACCTAGAATGTCACATTCAAAGATAATGGATAAGTCACTGTGATATAAAACAAATTAAAAACTAAAAGAAATGCAGAGGATTTTGGCAAATAACACTGATGGAAAATATCTTTTATCTGTTTGAAGTGAAGGACTTAAGCTAAAAATAAAAAAGAAGATAGCATTGGATGGTTAGTTTTTGATTCTTGAAATGGTTTATGGCATATAGGACTAAAATTCCCAGCTTTTTAACTTTCCCAATATTTAAAATTTTTCTGTTTGTGAAAACACTAGTTCAGGTAAGAGAGGAGATATGTTTATGCAGTCCCTAAATATATGTATTTTTAAAAAGAATTCCTGAGAGTTTTTGATTATAAAAATACCTCACAGTAGTCATGTGGGACATGGCTCTAATCCCGGCCATTGGGAGGCAGAAACAGGAGGATCACTATGAGTTGAAGGCCAGCCAAAGCTATATAATATATTAGTACATTTTGTGTTGCTATGTCAGAAAACAAACAAAAAAGCCTTATCCCAAATTTCCCAAAATTCCAATATTGAGAATTAAATGATGTTGTTAATTAACACCTACCTATATAGCTTTTGTTTCCTATCTTAAAATCATTGCATAATCTGGATTTGGGAGATAGCTCAGCAGCTTAAGTGCCTGCCTGGCAAGTGCAAGGCCCTGAGTTCAATCCTTGGTACTGCAAAAGAAAAAAAAATTCCATAACCTCAAAAATTTATAATTTTATTTTTAAAATATTTAATTTAATGCTATCATACAATTTAGAACTTAGTTGAAGCCTATGAATTCAAGTGTTCTCATACTTAGACTTTTCTCCTTGGGTAGAAATTAAAGTAAAACTCACAAAAACAAGATGTGAACCCTAGATTTCAAATCAAGAACAAGATGCTGTTTTGAATGCTAATTATTTTTTATTGTTGATATTGTACTCTCAAATTCCATGGAGATGGTGTCCGTCCTGATGTGTCTGTTTGTCTGTTTATAATCGTTCTACACCAAGAATGAAGATGGCTAGAATCAGAAAAGCCGGTGTGCCTGTGTGATAAGTTTATTAGCACATTTTCTGCTGCTATCATGAAATACTTGAGGCTGGCTGTGTTGTGGTGAGAAGGGCTTCACTTAGCTATGGTTCTGGACATCTGTGGGCTCTGCATGGACCGCTGATCATCCAGGTAAGGGCCTGCAGTGGATGGAGAGTACGGCAACATAGACAACCTGAGAAGGGGGAGGGCCCAGTCTGCTCTTGTAGAAGAACTCTCCACAGAGATCAATGGCTGTGATCATGAGAATGGCTAGGTTTGCACCAAAGGTCACCCACACAGTGACCCGATTACCTTGCACTAGACTGTGCCTCTTAAAGCATCTTCCACCTCTCAACATTGCCATCCTAGGAGCCTGGCTTCTAACACATGAATCCTTACAGGGCGCTTCAACTCATATCCAAACTGTAGGAGAGAAGCAGTGAGCTAAGGCCACATGGAGCTACGTGTTCTGAACTCAGGACTTTTTGCTTGTTTGTTTGTTTACTCTTGTGGTTTTTAGGAAGATTTTATTGTTACTTAATCAGTGAGGTGCTCCATTTTCTTAATTCCTATATGGTTGATCTGAGAGCTTTAAAAGTTTCACATGGCATTGACATTAGCTTGGCATTAAGTGGTTTTTTTTTTTTACTTCAGTGCTAGATCTGTCCTGTCACAGAATGAGGACAGGAAAAGGAAGAATAAATGGGAAGGATGCCAGAAAGAAATTACAAGGCATAAGCTGACTCTCCTCTCTGTGTCTACCTTCACCACCTTTAACTTTGAAAGCAATAGCAATGGCAGATGGGCAAGGAAAGTGTCAGATGAGGAAAGTGCAGAAGAGGCCATTTCTGATTAGACCCCAGATGTCTTGTGCTGGCTTCCATGTCCCTGGGATGATTGATCTGGGGAGATCATGGGTCACAACTAGGGTATGAGTTCTGGTTTTGGTTCAGGAAACTTGTCTGAAGACTCCTATACCAGTGTGGTTTTGGGGGTTATCCTTTAACTTGGTGGTGTAGAACCTACAGCATGCATGCCACAGGGGGCTGTGCCTATCATTGAAAGCTCTAAAAGGTTCACATCACTGCTCTGTGTGTCTCCTATCTTTAGTAGCAAAATGTAAGTTTTGAGCAGAAGTTGCAAAATGGTAGCTTCCACATGTGTTTAGCTTGGTTCACAAAATATTTTTAAAACACTTGATTTGAGGAAGAGGAGGCATGAGAATGGAGGTGCAGGCGAGTGGGGAGAGTGCTAGGGAGTGTGACATGAGTCTGGCAGAGTGGGCCACGTTCTGCGGCTGGAGACCCTGCCCTGCCCAGGTGGCATCAAGGAGGTTAGGGATTGCATAAGGCGAGGAATTGGGGTCTCCAAGCCCATCTGGGACCTTGAGGTGGCTGGGGTCTTGCATAGCACAGTTTAAGGACTATGGGGCCACCTACTCTCAATAAATATTTTAGTACTTTGTCATTTCTTATATTGATTATGTGCTGCAATACTATTTTGACTCTACTAGGGTTAATAAACTATATTATTAAAATAAAAAAAAATAAAATACTTGAAGTGATTGTCAATATTTAAAACTTAAGGCCAAGGAGATAGCTCAGTGAAATAAGTCCTTGCCTGTCAAGTGCAAGGCTCTGAGTTCAATCCCTGGTACTATAAATAAATAAATAAATAAATAAATAAATAAATAAATAAATAAATAACTTAAATAGTTGAACACATGAAAAATCTAGATTTTCAGTTCATCTGGAAAACTGAAAAGATCTTGTACCTCTGCTCCATAGAACTGCGTGGAAAGCACATAACAGAAATGCCTGTGGGTCTCCTTGTGAAGAGTCTGTGAATTCCCGTTTGCTTAGCCCATGTTAGACTTCTGATAATGGGAAGCAGAAGTAGCTCAGAAAAGATACCATGTAGGACAGCACAGGGAAAATGGGTTGGCGCCTAATGATTGTGTATCCATGCTAATATAAATCCCAAAATTGATTCTGGTTCTTTAGCTTCCATGAAAAAATAACGTAGGCTTCTTCACTTAACACTGAAGGCACTGAACATTTTCACAACTTTCATAGATATCTCCACTGTTCTATTTGGATATTGAGTTCATACAATTTCTGTCCATAAAATTGCAAACAATTCATGCCCTGGGAATACTTTAGAATTTAAAAGTAAAGAAATTATGTTAATTTAGAAAGTTTTATTTTTCTAAACTATCAGACATATCTTTTTAAATATGGAAATACCTCACTGTTATAGATTATTTAATACTGTACTAGGTGCATTGACTAAAACTTCGCATCTTACTTGATATTCTCAACCGTCCTAGGAAGTAGATAGTGAAAATACTTAATGCAAATCATTATTGGTAAGTTGGCTTGATATTACTTGTTTGACAGGAAAAAGAGTAAGTGTTCAAATCCACAGCTCCTGGCTTCATAAGCAGTGCTTTCTATGCTGACATTTTTATGTTCCATTCACTCTCATGAAGGAGAATTGGAATTTTCATATTAATTGAGAATTGCCTTAATATTTCCTAAATTTAATGAAAACTCTTTTAGGTGAGTGTTATGTTTTTATTAAGGGAAGTAGCAGGTAATATATTGAAACACAACCCATGTCAGGAATGGTGGTGCAATTCTGTCATCTCAGCACTCTGAAAGGCAGACAGAGGAATGTAAGTCTGGACCCAGGGTATATAGCTTAGTTGCTTAGAGAGATCTTGTCTCAAAATAAAAAATGGCTGGGGATATTGTTCAGGGCAAAGGCCCAGGATTAATAAAGTTAGTACTGGTTATAGGGAGATATCATCTAAAGAATAGTGGAGGGAATAATTTATGACAGAAGTTCGATGAGGAAAGACTGCAAATAGAAGGGCAAAGAATTCATGAAATGGGCAGATAGAAGATTATGGATCCCTGGCACCACGTGCTGTGCTGGCCCTGTCCACAGGCACACCAAGCTGGCCAGCCAGTCCAGGTGTGGTGACACACACCTGTCATCCAAGCCTTGGGGAGACTCTAAAGAAGATTGTTGTGAGTCTGAGCTGCATAGTGAGACCTTGTACAAATGCATTTTAGGAAAGAAGAAGTTAATGGCCACAGCAGCCAGGGGTTCAGTACCCGGCCTGCTGTGCCAGCCCCACCCCTGGGGTGCACGGAGATGGCAGTTGAGACTGGGTGTGGTGGCACATGCCTGTAATTCCAGCTCTTGGGAGGCTGAACACAGGTGCATCACTACTAGCCCAATCTACAAACCCTATAGACCCTTCCTAAAAAACAAACAAACAAAAAGTTTATGGAAAAATAAAGATCTACCCACAAAATGAAAAATAGAAAATAGACCACTCAAGTGATGTTATAGAAAGATAAGAAATATAGAGGGCTGGGAGATAGTTTGGCAGTCTAAGGGCCAGCCTGGTAAATGCAAGCACCTGGGTTGGATCCCTGGTACCGTGTATAGTGCTGGTCCCAGAACCCTAGGCACGCTGTGTCAGCCAATGGAAACAGCACCTGGTGGCACATGCCTGTAATCCCAGTGCTGGGAAGGCTGAGACGGGAGGATCACTGTGAATCTGAGCTGCATAGTGAGACCCTGTACCAAATAAATAAACAAACAAAATATTTTCGAAGGATTTTTTAAAAGAAATATATATATATATATATAT
>PVKN010004609.1:0-33037 GCA_004027915.1 Capromys pilorides
TCTGTCTGTCTGTCTGTCTGCCTGCCTGCCTGCCTGCCTGCCTGCCTGCCTGTCTGTCTATGTATCTATCGTCTATCATTAATCATCTATCTAAACCCACCAAAACATGCATATGATCTCTTAGAAAAGAAAAATAGTAGGCTGGGGAGATAGCTCTGTGGCACAAGTGCCTGCCTGGCAACTGCAAGGTCATGAGTTCGAACCCTGGTCCCACAAAAAAAAAAAGAAAAATAGTATGATTTTTTTTTTTGTTACCCTTTTATGGGGGACCCTAGAAGATGTCCTATATCACAGAAAGCCCCTACTCTGCCAGCCTTCAGAAAAGAAATTAAAAATGCCTATGTAGGCAAGCACAAGGTCCTGAGTTTGATTCCTGGTAACACACACACACACACACACACACACACACACACAAAGATCAAACCATCTGGCTGGGAGTCGTGGCACACACCTGTAATCCCAGCACTTGGGAGGCTGAGGCAGGGGGATTAGTGCGAGTTTGAGACCTACCTGGACTACGAAAGTGAGCTCAAGGCCAGCCTGAACTGCATAGAGATCTTGTCTCAAAAAGAAAAAAGAGTCTGTGCAGGGCCAGGGAGGTATCTCAGTGGCATTAGGGCCACTGGCAAGCACAGGCCCTGGTATAAAAAAAAAGAAGCTCATGCAGCAGTCTTACCCATATAGCAGTCCGTCTTACTAATAAAGGACTGGATGCTGATGGTCACCACTTTGAGCATCTCTTGTAATTGCAGAGGCCCAAGATAATTTGTACTAATCTCATGACATCTCAATAAATTTAGTATTAAAATATTTATACAAGTTTTTTTCCCCTTGAAGTGTGTGCTTTGGGGCACACTGTGTATGTATTGTATATACATGATATATTATGCGCTGCTGGTGTCTGTAATTTTTTTTGAGACAGGGTCTCACTATGCAGTTTGGGCTGGCCTTGTGCTCATTTTTGTAGTTCCCAGGCTGGTCTTGAACTCACAGAGTTTCTCCTGGCTCCACCTCCTGAGTGCTAGGGTTACAGGCATGTGCCACCATACTCGGTTCCAGGGTGGCATAGTGGGCACTCTCATCTGGGGTTGAGACCACATTGCATGTGGGGTCAGGGATCGAACTCAGGTCCCTTGCCTGTCCGGTAGGTGCTTATGCCTTTGAGCTATCTCTCCAGCCCCAGTGTCTGCACCTTTGAAGAAACTGGCTTATCCAATCTTTATAGAATGGCTTGGCCTTAGGAAAGCCCTTCACCAATCAGCCCATCTAGAGCTCCGGGAAGGCCATCTGGTACCTATGGGCAAGCTCAATGCTGGAGGCCTCAAGCAGATGAGGCTGTTCTGGAGCCAACATCTCCAGTCCCTGGGGCTCCGTTGGGGTGGGCCGGAGCCTGGACCTGCGCCTAAGGACCCAGCATCTGTGTCTCTGGGAAGTCGCCTGCAGCTGGGGCCAGCAGGGCTGACCTGGGGCTAGAGCAGTATCCAGTCTGAGTCCGTGGGCGCTGCTCACTTGGGGCTGGAGCTCAAGCGCAAGAGTCCAGGTCTGGAGGTAGGGAAAGCCTGGAACCTGAGTCTGTGGGGCAGACTTCGCTCGACAGGGCAGGTCTGGGCCCCAGTGGCCCATGGCAGCTGGTGTTGGAGATGCAGGCAAAACCTGGTGCTCACTTTCTTGCTGTTCCCTCAAGAGGACAATGTCTCCTTCTGTACTGAATCTGTTTATACTGTACTGCCTGAGGTTGGGGACAGTCTACACGGTCATGTAAAACTGTCCTTTCTATCCTTCTCAATGTATCTTTTATTTCTTTGCTACCCCCAGCTGCTGTAAACTTTCCCTTGGTGTATTAGTGCTTACTAGAGAAAGAGATTCTCTACAAGAAGAACAAATTTATCAGAATTTACAAGACTGGCTTACAAGGGCTGTCCAGAGAGTTCAGTGTGGAAGAGTCCAAAAGTTGCCTGTGCACTGGGAATTGGAAGGGTCCAGTTGATGCCTGGAGCTCACTACAGTGTCCAAGGGAGTCTGTACCGGGAAGCAGAAGAGTTTGTCCTGGAAATCCGAAGGGACAGTGCTGCATGCTGAAGTCCGCTGTGGAAGGCCGAAGGGCGTGCTAGAAGCCAGGAGCCAGCGTCCAAAGTGAAGGCTGGGGCTGCCCGAATGAAGAGAAGCAGTCGTCTCTTGTTTTCCTTTCAGGCCCTTCTGGCAATAATCCTCCCTAGGGTGGGTCTTCCACACCCAGAACTATGCTGAGCCAAACTTAGTTGGGTGTTTCTTACATAACCAACTATCTTATTTGGTCTCCTTGGCTTTTATGAAAGTATTTTTATGTGTGGAGGATTGTTAACATTGATGTTTCTTGGAGGAGTGCAGACTGAAATCTGGATTTTGCTCCTCCTGTCTGGGGAAACTTGGCTAAATTTCTTACCCTCTGGGCATTAATGTTGTCATTTCTGTGTATCTCGTAGCATTGTTGAGGACAGAATAACTCAGTGTCGGCATCAATGAGTGAAAGATGAGATTTTGGAGAGAGCCTTGAATGCCCCCGATTGTATAAGTCTTTCAGGATCTCCTGAGGACTAATATTGTGTGCCAGAGGATAGCCCTTGAAAGCAAGAAATATTGGCATCTCTTTTTAGTCCTAAAAATAATTAAATATAACTTTATAATCATGCCTGTCTCATTTGAAGGATATTTTGCTTGCATTGATTGACCCTTAGACTGCTATTGTGATGCTATTTATAAAGAGGGTAGATATCAATGTATGAAACTAACCCCAAAGTAAGGGAAAATAAAGGGGTGATGGGGAGGAGAGTTGGCATGGTCATAAGGAATTTAGTGGTGAGGGATTTTGTAACAGAAGGAGGCTCAGACTGGTCCTGCAGGAAGGGGAACTCCTGGGTCAAGGGGTGTTCAAAGGAAGTTTTACAGGATGTTTTGCATTGAGATGTGTGGGCCTATCCTCTCCTTCTGGGCAGGGGCTTCCGGCGCTGAGCTATCTCCCCAGCCCCTCCTCCTTCCATATCTGTCTTCAACACTCTGAGGTGAGTTTTGTGTTGTAAGAGGTTGTTTGATCCATAAAGAAGTTGACAGTAGACAAAACTCAGAAAGTGTCTCGGTCCTCGACCACGTGTGGTCCCACGCCTACTCTGATCCTGTTACCCTCATTTTCCATGGGTCTGAGAGCTGGGAAGGGACCCTGATGGTGGATGCCATGGGTGGGCGTCATGGCGACTCTCCAGTAGCTGCTGTCTCTCCGCTGCACCCAGTGCCCAAACGTCCAGCCAGAGTTCCTTAGCTTTCGTGAAGGCGTTTCACGTGGAGTAAAGTGGATATATCTACGGGGGTGTGTGCTGAAGGCCTACACCATTTCACTGATGTCCCATCCTAGTGATTTTCACAGACAATGCTTAGCAGAACCCCAGAGGAACAGCAGCGCCAGCTCTGCTTCCAGGACACTGAAGCGTAGCTGAGATGCCCCATCGCCAAGTTGCTAAGCATCTAAGCTGGAAGAGCTCCAGACAGAGTATGGTGAACTAGAGAGCTTGCAGGCCACATCTAGGCTTGTTCACAGCCCAGCAGGGCCTTCACATGGGTCTAGGCGAGTCAGAATGTTCTTAGATGTCATTCCTTACGCGGGATGAGAGGGCCCCGGGTGACCGGGAGCTTCTTTCCCACAGCTGGCTTAGGCAGCCACGTTTTCTTTCTTTTTAATTTGATACATGGTCTTGCTATATGCAGCTCTGACTTGTAGAGATCCTCCTGCCTCAGCCTCCCCAGCCCTGGGGTCACAGGCATGTGCCACCATGCCATTTCAGTGGCCAGCATAGGTGCCCAGGGACAGCATGGCATATAGTACTGGGGATGGAACCTGGGTCTTTGTGCTTGCTGGCCAGGCCCTTTGGCTGCCCAGCTATCTCCCCGGCCCCACACTTTCTATTCTTTAACAACAGGAAGTGATTGTTTTCCCCCCACCCACATCCTGTCCTCAGTCCTTCCCGTGCCTCTCCTCCCCTGCTCCCTTCCCTCCTCACCACCTTGCTCAAGCTGCGGCTGTGTGGCCTTATTAGTTCATCGCTAGGGTTATCAGTATCCACACCCAAAATGTTGGGAAAATCTTTTGTCAGTGTTTCAACTGGAGATTTTATCTCTCCTATTCTGATAGAAATTTAGTTATTTATTTATTTTTGTCTTTTTGAGACAGGGTCTCACTATGCAATTTGGGCTGGCCTTGAGCTCACTTTTGTAGCCCAGGCTGGTCTCGAACTCACATCAATCCTCCTGCCTCAGTCTCCCAAGTGCTGGGATTACAGGCGTGCGCCACCACACCTGGCAGAAATTTATTTTATAAGACAGTTTGAAATAAAGAGGCAATCACCTACCCCATAGACATCTGAGATGCAGGATAAACTAAATTTTGGCAAGAAAAATATAGACCTGAATTTCATTGGTCAATCTTCCCACCCCCACAGGATTTAGAGCACCACTAAATTGGTAAGAAGGAGTGTGACAAGGGCCGGGGAGAGAGCCAAGTGTCACGAGCGTCTGCCTCGTAAGCACAAAGTCCCGAGTTTGATCCCCTGTCCAGCCCCCCGAAAAAATGATATCACAGACATCTGAGAATGTTGAGGTTCACCATGGAGGGGAATCAAGAAAACATACAGCCGACAGAAATGATTTTATTTATAAAAACTAAAATATAAACATCTCTAAATATAAACACTCTTAAGAGACCTCTCGTCACTGCCTGCGGCGACTGGCAGGGACACAGGAGGAGGATCGCAGGTGTCTCCTGGGTCACCAGGATCTTAAGGCCACACGTACCCTCTGAGAAGCAGGGGCAGTAAGATTAATTTCTTTAAAAGACAAATTTCAGAGTCACCCACTGTAAAACAGGCTTCATAGCTTCTGAAGCTCTTAAACACAGGAGCCCCGCAAAAACCAATTTTTCAGAGGCAGATTGTGAGGGGTTCGCAAATACCTTCCTGTGACCAGTGAGGAGTTATCAGGCACTTTGTATCTGTTTGGCTTTGAAAACTGTCCCTGAAACACGGAGGTCAGTGACGAATCTGAAAATCTTATTTCCTCGTCTAGGGAAGCTACTTCTGGGACTGCTTATCTTAACTCCAATAAGCCACATTTTCTGCATTTGTGGATGTGTCTAAATAGCAGCGGTGTGGAGGAGCAAGGTACACAGTCCTTGAATAGGCCTAACTGGTTAGGGATCAAGGCAGAACTAGCACTTTGAGTGGAGGCTGAGCTCGGATCCTGGTATTCTAGGAAAATCTATCCATTCCTGAGCACCACGCCGACTGCATAGAGCAGAGGTGACAGCCAGAAAGGGCAGATGAAGGGCTGGCGAGAAAGCTCAGCAGACTAAGCACTGCTTAGGCAAGTGCAGGGACCGGGGTTCGATCCCTGACACCACGTGCTGCGCTGGCCCCTCCCACCAGCAGGGCTGGCGAAGGAGACCAGGTGTGGTGGCACAGGCCTGTAATCCCAGCGCCAGGGAGGCTGCAAACAGGAGATCATTATGAATCCAAACTGCATGGAGGGACCCTGTACGAAAGACATTAAAAAAAAAAAAAAAGGGCTCATGACGGTCTGTGAAAGGAAAGGGAACCATTCAGATAAAAGGTAAAAAGAAAATAAAAACCCTCGCTACTTCTCAGAAGAAAGCTTCTTAGAAGAAAAAAGAAGTAGAATTTGGTATGACCAATCCAGGAATACAGCAAAATGAAACAAATTAGCATTTTAGGAACCTTAGAAATTGGGTGCAGGAAAGAAATGTGTGCGGGACGCTAGAGGTATCTCAGAAGCTCTGAAACCCAAGGTTTCGCGCCATCCTAGCAAATCCTTTACCACGTGCCAAAGTGTGACCTGCCGGGGCTCAGCTGAGCAGGGCACGGGGCCGTCCCAGACTCGGTGTGAAACCCGGCAGCCCGGCTCCCCGCAGACACGGTCAGAGCACCGGTGCTCTGACTCGAAGCCTCTCACTTGCCAAGGCTGACCCGGCCCTTGTCCTTCATCTCACGGTCACTAAGTCATTTGCAAGTCCCAGGGTCCACTTCAAATTCTAGAAATTCTAGGAAGCATCAAGATCTATAACCCAACAGGGAAGAACAACACTGGGCTTGCTCTCCGCCAGTCTCGTGAAGCAGCACGGCAGGGCCTGGGGGGGCTCCACGCCAGGTGCGGGTGGGTCGGTGGCCGCCAGAGCCTTTCAGCGACTGAAAGCAAAGGCGGCAGCAAGGTCGAGGAGGAGGAGGAGGAGGCGGCCGCGGCGGCGGCGCGGGCTCAGGTGTACTCGGCTTTGCGGATGTAATTGGACGGCACGTAGCCCTTCTTCCCGTTCACTTCGGCCAGCCACCACTCCGCATTGCCGGTAACGTCCTTGAACTCGAGGATCTTGAGTCTCTGATTGGCTGACACACTCAGCTCATTTGGGTTTCGTGCTTTGAACGTATAAACAGCAAAATATACCTGTGAGGGAGACAGGGGGAGTTAGGAAATGGCCTGGCGCGGTGCTGTGCGGCGAAACTCTGTCCTGAGGCGAATGCTCTACGCCCAGACGCGGCTCAGCACCTGGAACACAGCCAGCGGGCGGAAAACTGAGATTGTGATCGTCTTTATTTTTCACTCGTTTCAGTATGGAGGACCCACAGCGGACAGGGCAGAGTCAAAGTAAACCAAATGGCACACCTTCTAATTCTTTCGAAAATGCCTGGAAGCCTCAGTCAGTATGGAAGATGACTGACCAGTGAGGGCACCCTCTTGTTCCCCAATTCTACATCCCATCCGCAAATGCAGAATTACAGCTGCAGGTGGCTGGGCAGCTGATAGCAGGAGGCTTACCTAGGCACACATGAGGTGGGGGAGAGGGAGGAGTGGGAGAGGAGGGAGAGGGAATGGGGAGGGCACGAGGGAGAGTGGGAGAGAGTCACAGCTGAATTTTTTAAAGCCCCTAAAATAATAATTAATTTCAAAGCAATAAATGAGGATCTCGATGCCACAAAGGAGATACAGTGCAGAGTGAGGGTGGTGCTGGGTGAGAGCAGAGCCCGTGAGGGGCTTGGGGAGCAGCCCTCAGGGGCAGGTACACAGGCAATGCCTAGGGTTTTAAGACTCGGAGTTCATGAGGATAAAATGAGTTTCCTATCCCACGTCAGCATCTAGGAAAGGTCCATTTGCTTTGTCCACATGTCTAGAAAAACTGTTAGGGGTCCGGAGCTGGGAACTCTGCCTAAGTGATGGGGCGCACACCACCACCATAAGGAAGGGAGCGTGCCCAGCCCTGGCTTCGGAGTGCAGTGTGCAAGTCTGAGCTGGGAAACCAGTGAGAGGCTCCTGGAACGCAGAGAGCAGCAGAAGCAATGCCGACCTGGGCTGGGACAGGGCCCCTCCTTCGCAAAGGCCGCTCCTCCAAAGGTGACCTCACAGACAGTGCAGAGTGAAATGAGTGCTGGCAAGAAAACACGGGGCAGAGAGTCCCTCAGCGGCGATTCTGAAAAGGCCTTTTCACAGACAGGGTTTAAACTGGGCGTGACAGGGCCTGACTGTAAACCCAGAGGCCCGGGGGTGGAGGCAGGAGGTCGCAAAGTCTGAGACCAGCCCAGCAGCCTAGTGGGAAAACAGTGAGGAAGGCGGCTGGGGAAGAAGCTCCGTGGCAGGTCTCAGGCTCAAACCCGGCATCACAAGCAAAAGAAAAAGGTGGGTTCAAAATGTGCAAGATATAAAGGCTACACTTGAGTTCCCAAGACAGGAGCAGGCCATTAAGAAAATAAATAGAACTGAAATAGCACCAAACTTTCACTTCTAAATTCTAGAAAGAAAACACAGCTTGGCAGCAGGTGTCTCGTCTCCATTCTCGTCCCCGTGCCTGTCATTCTTGGGCAGCAGCACGGGAAGGAGACAGGGCACTTCTGTAGAATGTCATGCCTTTCTCTGACATGCAGGAAAGACTCGGCATTAATTTAGATCGTCCCATGATGCTCCAAAGTGCTGAACAGCCCTACAAAATAGCTTCTCGATGCCATGCTTCTGAAAAAGAATGGCTAGAATGTGCACGTGGAACTGGCTCTACCCGGGTGAATAGAGTGCGAGATAGAATAGGACGATTTCATAGAGTGTTTGCTTCAGCAGAAAATGATCAAATGCATGAGAACCGCCAACAGGCAGCGGGAAAAGCCAATAAAGCACCCCACTGGGACAAGCGGGAGCCAGGCCTGAGCAGGGCGGCTGCCAAAGGCTGGAGGCCGGCCTTCGTGCTATTTTCCACTGCAAGGATTATTTACTGAAAATCTTTGTCAAGTGTGTAAAAATAAAGGAATATTATGTCCTAAAAAAGAAATAACAACTGGCCAAAGAGCTCAGCGGGTTAAAGTGCCTGCAAGCAGGCACTGGGGCCAAGGGTTCGATCCCCGGGTTTGCTGTGCTGGCCCTGCCCTGTAGGGGGCACTGAGACAGCAATTGAGACTGGGTGTGGTGGTGCGCCTGCAATCCCAGTTCTTGGGAGGGTGTAAACAGGTGGATCACTACAAGTCCCATCTAGTAGTGAGACTCGGAACATCCTGTAGACCCTTCCCTAAAAAGAAAAAAGAAAGAAAGAAAAGTATAGATATCTAAATAAAAAACTAAATGGTGAATTAAATAATATACTTAGTGGACTGGAGGAGCGGAAGTTTCCTCACGATATCTTTTGAATCCCACTGGCCACGTGGATGGTGTCCCTGATATCCTGGGAGGACTCGGTCATAGGAGGGACCGCAAGCCCCTGCCTCCTTGCGCTCCGAGCCAGGTCATGCCAGGTGCTGCCCCCGACACACCCCCTGCCGCCCTGGACCCCACCGTAAGCCAGGAGGGCACTCACCTGGCTGCCCTCTGCCTCGCTGCTTTCCGGTTCTTCGTGTTTGTCTTCCAGGGCCCGGGCTGCTGTTGCACATCCTTTCATCAGGTCTTTCCCTTGCCCGTTCCGCCCTGGTCCAGAGTAGCCAAGCTCCGGGTGCCTGGCGCTTCGGGAGCAGCCCCTTACACCGGCTGCATCGACAGAGTCCCCGGAAGGCCCACTCTCGGGGCTGCCCAGGTTCGAGGATGTACCAGGAGTTCCTTGGTCATATTCTCTCAATGAAGGTGCATCTTGAGGCTGCTTCGGACAAGAAGCTGAGGTAAAGGACACAGCCATGCTGCCAGGGTTGAAGGTCAAGGTGCTGCCGCTGTTCTGCCGAAGGAACCTGGGGGAGGAGCTGCTGAGCTCTGACTCCGTGGAGGAGTGGCTGCCCACAGAGGCATCAGAGTGGCTGTGGCGTGGATTGAAGGGCTTCAGGAAGGAGCTGTACACAAAGCCTTTGGTGACTGCAGAAGGAGACACGGACATCAAGGGCTTGTAGCACCAGGGGAGAAGCGAGAGCCGGAGAATCGACAAAAAACCATGGTTTAAAAACTACATCAATCCGTGGCACAAGTGCCTGTCCGGCAAGTGCAAAGTCGTGAGTTTGAACCCTGGTCCCACAAAAACAAACAAACAACAACAACAACGAAAAAGTAAAAACTAGATCAAGGGCCTGGGGAGATAGCTCAGGGGCACAAGTGCCCGCCTGGCAAGTGCAAGGTCCTGAGTTCGATCCCCAGTTTCAAAAAAAAAAAAAAAGCCTAGATCAATGGCAAGATGAACTGATCCTTGTTTGGAAACGGGCATACGCAGAAAACTTAGAGCATGTTTGACACTGGCTAGGAAGAAGCTCAGCCGAGTATAGGTTCAAACACACTGCACATGGTGAAGGGAGATGGGAAGACTCCCTGCGCTAAGGAGCCCCTCAGACAGGCGGCCGCCCTCTCCCTCCCGCCCCTGTGCAGCTCCACAGCTCTTCGGTCGGTCGGGAGCTGTGGGGCACCATGAGCATCCTAATGCAGAAAGCTGTCACTTGAGTTCCAGCAGATATGGATACACAAGGCCCGTGCTCCCTCGTACAAGCTCCGAAGACGATGACGGAAGGCCCTCAGGGACAACTTTCCACCAAAACGAGAAACTGAGATGCTCTCCACAGGACACTGCTTTCATTAATGAAAACAAATCTGCCCAAGGATAGACCCTGATCATATAGCCTCCATGAGAACAATTTACTGTTAAATTTAATGTTAGTCTCATTGTATCTATTTTTCAAGGTCTCCAGGATGGAGAAAGAGTGTAGTACTATGCTTACAGGAAAAGACCTGGATTTGAGTCTCTACCCCTTATTTATTTATTTATTTTTTATTTTTATTTTTTTTTTGCGGGACTGGGGTTCGAACTCACAATCTTGCACTTGCCAGGCAGGCACTTGTGCCACGAAGCAATCTCCCCAGCCCCGCTCCTTACTTATTTCTGAAATTTTACTGTTTTAATATATAACAACCATAAATATTTATGAGAGTATATGTTCCATACGTGCTTACAGCATGTAGAATTGAATCAGGACAGTTGGCGTTTCCATCTCATTATCTTTTTCTTTTGATGTTTGGAGCTTTCAACCTCCTCTAGTTCTCATTAAATGCATCAGGTTACTCTACCATGCTGCAGAACATAGAATTCACTCTTCCTATGTGTAGGTACCTGTGATCCAACCTCATTCTCGCTTGAGCTTTGATAGCTTCTGGTACCTGACACAAGGGCTGGCTTGCAAGAGGGCCCTCCCTCAACATCTGAACGGAGGCCTGGGAGCCCCCCGGGCACACGCAGAGGGGTCCAGGGCCTAACGGCTGATCCCAGTGCTGTGGGCTTCTTGCTACCGCTTTACTGGAGTAAACAAAAATCCTGAAGACATCGTACCTCCTCACACTGCTTGGAGTGTTATAGAGTCCAGTTGAACTCCATCTGCGAGTGCCCCCTGCTTGTCTCCCTGGTGGGACCTTTCCTTTCCTCTTATAATCTTTATTATTTAAAATAAGCAGAAGTGAGAAAAGAACAAAATGTAACATAAAACCAAATGCTTTCAAGGAACTAAAAACAGTGCTAATTTTCAGTTCTAGTTGGTGTCTACACAGATGTTTATTGTGTATTCTCCAAATGCTTATCTAAACCCTGAGACCAGATATGTTTGGACATTTTTTTTTCCCCCTGGGTCAGCATACCATAATTAAACCTCAAACAGCAAAATGCATGAGTATTCACACCAAAAAAGATAAGTTATGATATAAATGCTATCATACCTTTTGTTCAAATTTTGGTCAAAAGAGCTGAAAAAAATTTTAACAACACCTTTTGGATTTTGGAATTATAGAAAAAAAGAATATAGATTAGTACTACTTTTTGTACTTTTCTTTAAATTCTGTAAGTCGTATCTATCCTAGAAGCTGCGAGCTGGTTTTTGAAGACATTTCCTAAATACTTGTGAGGTAATAGTTTGATACAGGGCAAAAAATAATACAAACATACACTGCAAATTTTAAAATTCACACATGTACAAGACAAGTTTATAGAAACTAGAGGGCAAGGTTATTTTGTGGCTTACTCAAGACTCGGTTGAGAAGAAACAGGATTCCATTAGCAGTATTTACTGCCTGGATAAGCTATAAAACACAGCAATATCCTAACAAGATAAGTAATGGAATCTTCTCTGGAATTTGTCAAAACAGAAACATAACCAAAGAAAAAAAAGAGAACCGCTACCGAAGTGGACTTTGTTTCCCCAATGATCCATGCATGACGCTCTCTGAAGAGGGGCTGAACTTTTGGGGTTCTTTTTCCCTTTCCCTGAGGGCGCTCGGGTCTTTTCCTGGCCTGCACTGGATGCAGCTGGAGCCCCAGCCCCCCTCTGTCCTCACTCCCGGCTCCTTCCCCCGACAGCTGAGACTCACCTCCGTTGTCAATCAGCCAGCGGTTCGGACTGCCCATGGGATCCTTCTTTTTGATCACGCCCACCAGGTCACCTTCTAACAGGGACACATCCAAGTCCTGAGCAGCATTGAAATTCCGCTCTGCTTGGAAGAGCTTGTCGGGGGCATACCGCGCCAGGAGCGAGGCGCGCAGCTCTTCCGACTGCAGCATGTGACTGGGCTGAAAGGTAACAGAAGCACCGTCAAGAGCTCCGCCAAGCCGTCCCCTGCAGCCCGGCGTGTCCCCTGCAGCCCCGCGCGGCCACCTGTACGTCCCCTGGGCTCCACTGGAGTTCCAGAAGTGAGGCACCGACAACCACTCCTCGTCCCTTCAGAGGCCTGTGAGCAGCTCTGTCTAGCGATTTAAAAACCATGGAACCTCAACAGTATGCTTTGATAGCTAAAATGACGCAACATGTATTCGTGACACAACTGTGATTAAAATGCTACTAAATGGGGCCGGCGAGATGGTTCAGTGGTCTAAAGTGCCTGCTTAGGAAAGCTCAGGCAACTGCAGGGACTGCAGTTCAATTCCCAACACCACATGCTGCGCCAGCCCCACCACCAGGGCAGGCTGAGCCAGCCACAAAATAAGTAAATAAAGAACCAAACAAGCAAACAAATAAAAATAAAATAAAACAAAAAATTTTAAAAAATAAAATAAAATAAAATGCTACTAAAGAATCCAACTACTGGGGCTGGGTTAGGGCATGGACGTGAGGCCTGGGGCTTAGTCCCTGGCATCAAACTCTTAAAAAAACAGAAATATCTAAGTAATATTGTTAAATAGCATTTGTCTTTTGTGGGGTGGGGTAGGGGTGGTACTAGGGTCTGAAAGAGTTTTTCCACTGAGTTAGAACCCTAGCCCAGTATGTTTTATTTCAGACTGGATCTCCATAAATTGCCCAGGTGAGGCTCAAACTCGGGCCGCAGTCTACCAGAGCATCTTGCGCATACGGGACACGCTGCGGCACTCGGCTCACTAGATTCTACGTTTTGCTAGACAAACAAAAGACTTTTTCTGTCCTTATTTCCCAATTTATAAAAATAAATAGTAGTCATAAAAATAAGAAAAATGAGGGGTTGGGGAGATAGCTCCGTGGCATAAGTGCCTGCCTGGCAAGTGCAAGGTCGAGAGTTTGAACCCCAGTCCCGCAAAAAAAAAAAAAAAAAAAAAAAAAAAAAAAAAAAAAAAAAAAAAAAAAAAAAAAAAAAAAAAAAAAAAAAAAAAAAAAAAAAAAAAAAAAAAAAAAAAAAAAAAAAAAAAAAGAAGAAGTAATTTCAGCATTTCTTTTTGAAGTAATATAAATGTCCATGGGATAGTCACACTTTTTTAGATTATGAGCCCATATACTCTGTTGTACCCTAATTTTTAAAGTATAGAAGAACTGAGGAGTGTACACTTATAATTCCAGCATTTGGGAGGCTGAGGTAGGAGGGTTGTTACAAGTTTAAAGCGAGCCTGGGCTACAAAATGACTCTAAGGCCAATCTGAAGTACATAGTGAAACTTATCTCCAAAAAAAAAAGTTTGAAGCCAGGAGTGGTGGCGCACGCCTGTAATCCCAGCACTTGGGAGGCTGAGGCAAGAGGATCAATGTGAATTTGAATTGAGACCAGCCTGGGCTACAAAAGTGAGTTCAAGGCCAGCCTGAACTGCATAGTGAGACCCTATCTCAAAAAGACCAAAAAAAAGTATGAAAGAAATAATTCCAGTTTTTTTTTCATACTTCAAAACCCATTGATTTTTAGAGGTAGGTCAACACGTTATTTCAAATTAAGCAGTTTCAACTTTTGTCTTAGAGCGGGGCTAGGTTTGGAAATGCTGGCATTAGATCTTCGTTGCTGTTGTTGTTGTTTTCATCTATGTATTTGGTACAGGGTCCCACTGTGTAGCTTGGGCTCATAGTGATCCTACTGTTTTCAAACTCCCCAATGCTGGCATCATAGGCATGTGTTACCATGCCCAGAGTCCTTCGCTGGCTCAGGGCACCCTGGTGACGGGAGCGAGTGAGGCATGCGGGACTAGGGATCAAACCCTGGTCCCTGAGCTTGCCAAAGCAGGTGCTTAGTCCGCTGAGCTATTTCGCCAACCCTGGTATTAGATCTTTTTTTTTTTTAATAGTTTTACCATTTACTTAAAACATAATTAGGAAAATATAGATAATTTGCCATGCCAATAAATGGTTTACATTTTCTTTTAAAGAAATATTATTTAAAAAGAGTTCTGGGCTGGCAAGATAGCTCAGCAGTCTAAAGAGCCTGCTTAGGCAAAGTGCAGGGACCACGGCTCAATCCCCAGCACCCCATGCTGCGCGACCCCTGCCCCCAGGGTGGGCTGAGCCGGCCACCAAAAATAATTACATAAGTAAATAATAATAAAAAGAGAGTTCTAAGACAATTAATACAATTTTGAGCAATGATTCTTTCTGAAATGGATGCGACATAAAGCACAATTATAAAGAGGCTTTCCTCCTGGAAAGCTTTTCTTAACCTTTTGCAAGACAACTTCGTCTTCATCTGAAATATGCCTCACTTCCACTGTATTCTGACTGTTTATGATCAGTATCAGGGGCGACCAATCAATAATTCCAGATTTAAAAAAAAACAAACACCAATGATAAAATGGCTCTATTAACTTTTCTAACACACAAAGATATTAATATACTCTTAAATTGGTTGCCTTCATTAATGTCCTTTTTTTTTTAGGGCCGGGTCTACAGGGTGTTCAGGGTCTCACTGCGTGCGTAGATCAGATTTATAGTGCTTCTCCGGCTTATAGCCTCCCAAGTGCTGGGATTACAGGAGTACGCCACCACGTCCGGTCTCAGTCACCATCTCAGCGTGCCCCACAGGCGGGGGGCCAGCGCGCAGGCTGAGGATGGAACCCCAGCTGCTGCACTCTGCCTGCGCAGGCGCTTTAGTCTGCTGAGCTATCCGGCTGGCCTAATGAATGTCTCAACATTCGTACTTTACTAAGATTCAAGAGTGATTTCACAGGGAAGCGTGAAGTTTCCATACAGATGAGAAAACTACAGGCGTCACCCTTGGGCGTCAGCAAGCACATCGTGGTGGGCAGGAAACGCTGAGCGCTTGGAGGAGCCCGTGATGGTGTGACCCCGCAGGCACCAGGGGTAACACTTGCTTCCCCCGTGCTTCCTGTGGGGCACCCAGTTTCTTAGCACCTTCCAAACATGAACTCACGGAAGCTTTTTAATTCCTTTATGATGAGGTAGACCTATCTGTGAGGTCCAGACGTGAAGTGATGTGCTTAAAACACGAAGTGGTCAGTGTCTGTCCCGGAACCTGAACCCAGCTGGCCCAGCTCGAAGTCACACTCCTAACCCAAGGCCGTGCCAGCCCCGGTCCCCACTCACCAGCCCCAGGAGCGACCTGTGTGCAGACTGGCGGTCTGCGGTCTTCCTCTCAAATGGCTTCTTGGTGGCTGGGAGAGACTCGGGGAAGAAAGTGAAGACCTGGAGCTGCTGCAGAACCCTGCTGTGCTCCTCATGGAAGATGGCGATCAGGTTTCCGTCTCGGCCCGTAATTTTGAGTAACTGGAGTTCCGGGGAAGCAGCAAGATAGAGACAAAAAGAAAGAAATGAATGAAAGATCCCTGGGGGCCAGGGAGGTAGCTTAGTGGCGTAAGTGCAAGGTCCTGAGTTCAATAATAATAATAATAATAATAAAAGCTCGAATTCCTGTAGAATTAACTGGAAGCTAAACATCGGCAGCAGTGGCCCTACAGATACCAACACTGCAGCGAATGCAGGAGAAAAGGCACTCGCAGCAATGCTGGTCCCAGGGTACTGGACAGGCTCTTCTGGGAATTGCGCAAGATAGAAAGGGACATTTAAACTGCCCCAGGCTTCCCGCCACCATCAAGAGATCGAGGCTTCCGGATGGGCTGGGCCAAAGGACACCTGTCATCTCTAGTTTGGGTAACCTCTCAACACAGTCCCACTGTGGTCCTAGGAGAAGGAGAGCTTCAGAGCTGGCTTCCCCCGAAGCACTCAGCGACTCACCGAGAGCAGGGGCTGCAGCTGCTCCAGCGCCTGCTGCACAAAGTCGCAGTGGGCTTCGGCGTAGCCATGGATGCAGTTGGCGAAGAGCCCCTGGGCGTACTGCTGGAACTTGGGCAGCTCGTCCAGCAGCTGCGCGTTCAGGGCCTCATAGTTGTTCCGGGCCGACTGCAGCTCCTCCAGGGTCTTCTTGTCCTTCAGCTTCTCCGCCCGCTCTGTGCAGTTGTAGAAGTCCAGGAGCTTGTCGAAGCGCTTCTGCACCAGCTTGTGGGGTCCTGTAAACATGCTCAGTAACTGATTTAAAGGAGAGATGACAAGTCGCTCTGTCCTCTCTTTCTATAGGAATGAGAAAGCCACAGTGATCATTGGTCAGCACCTCGCCTTGGCGTCGCTAGTACCCTGCAAGCCTAACTGGCTGGTCCTACAGCGACTGCTTTGCTGCTAGCGCACACAGAGCGGGCCCCACACGGAGCGACAGGCGTCCGCTACTGACGTCCACAGAGGAGCTCTCCCTATGCGTTATCCAAGCATTCCCACACCAAAGTGCCTGCCTGCAGAGAACGCTAATGCTTCAGCTTCTTAGCTGGTAAACGCTGAATTGTACCTGGATATGTTTATATTAGAAACCAGATGTGACAGTCTGTGACAGTCTTGCTAACATTTATTTACATTAGCTCGGTTGTGTGTGTGTGTGTGTGTGTGTGTGTGTGTGTGTTGTTCGGCACTGGACCAGGGCCACAGGCAAGCGCTTCACCACTGAGCAAACTCCCATCCCTGGATAGCTTGGGTTAACTCAGACTTAGCTGTTGCATATGCCTGGTGTGGAATAACTTTACCCTCCTATAATATTGTTTCTAATCATAACTTGGTGGTAAGATTTATTTTCACTTTTCAAAAAAATCTTTCTCTTCCATTCTTCTTACAACACAAAGAAGGCAAACAGGACGGCACGCGTCCGTCATCCCAGCGTGTGGCCAGCTGAGGCAGAGGATCAAAGGGTTTGAGGTTAGCCTGGGCTACCTCAAAAACAAAAACAAGCCACTACAGGATTTGAACATGTGATTAAGTGCTTTAGTAGCAGTTTTGTTTTTTTTCGAGACACGGTTTCACTATATTGTTTAGGCCAGCCTTAAATTCACCATGCAGCCTAGGCTGACCTTAAACTTACAATGATTTTCCTGCCTCAGCCTCCTGGGCTAAGTGGCACTTAATTAAAAAGAATTTACTGTTTAAACACCTAGAAGTTTCCCTAAGTGTATATATCTGTTGTGGCCTCAAGCCATGCAAGGAGGTCTAAGAGACTGTCACATTCTACCTCATTCTATTTGCAATCTCCTATATTATTATCCAGAAATTCCCAAACCAATTTGTTCTTTAGTGCTATCTATGTAGAGTAGTTTGTGTTTTATAGAAATCTACTTAAAAACACTAAAAAAAAAGAATATTTAGGAAAATATCAACATTTTCAATAGTGATGCTGGATTAATTTTCTAGTTTTCCTTCCCTAGTCTATGCTCTGAAATTAAGTTAATTACAAACTATTTTTTAAAAAATCCATTGATTGCACTCTGTCCCTGTATCTGAAAGTCATGTTCTGAATATAAACCGGTACACAGACATAATTAAAGGACACACTGCACTTCTGTTCCCTGTGGAGTTAACTTCGACATGAGCTGCTGCTGGAAGTGACCCTCGGAAGGGGGAAGCTACGAAAAGAGAGTGGCCACGGGTCACTTACGAAATTGGTGAAGAGCTGGTCGCTAATGTAGCGATGCACCTTCTCGAACTGCTCCAGGTCACGGTGTCCCCTCTCCACGCACAGGTCCCACATGCTTGAGGCGGCCACCACCTTCACACACGCTGACTCCTGAAGCAGATGAGAAACACACATCTTGTCTGCGAGAACACAGAACTCGATTTCATTTAGCGCACAGAACAGTCTGCAGCAAAAGGGTTCTGTCACAAATTTTCCTCTCTTATTTCAAGCTGAAGCTTTGAAATAAGAACACTTATAAACTGATGTCTGAGGCAAACAGAGGCTAAGATTTTTAGTTACAGAAAACCTGGCAAAGGCTTTATCATCTCCTTAGCGTTTCTCCCTGCCTGCTATAAAACAGACTTTCTCATTTACCAAAAAGTAAACCAAGATTCCCACAAGATTACAATGACCAGTCACCTTTCCTTCTCAAATCTTGGCTCACACTGTCACTTTCTCGAGGACAGCTGCCTCAGCCTCCTTGACGGTCTCAGTCCTGCTTCTCCTCTCTGACTCTGGCAACCAGGGCTCTTGTCCTGCTCTGCTCCCTTCTGCCACCACAAAAAGTGACTGTCCAGCAGAGGACAGCTGGTTTATTGTCCCTGTCTCCCCCAGGAAGACAGAGCTTTGGGTTGTGTCACTGACCCAGGGACTGCTTTCTGAACTGGGAAACCCTCCTGGTTGGCTGGTTTTCCTGGCTACTTTCTTTGGCTGCAGGCTGGGCTTTGGCCCTGGAGGAAAATGTCTATTATATTGGTATCCAGTCCAATCCAATCCAATCTAAATATACTAAAATCCCCATTAGCATATTTCAAGTGTTTTTACAAGATTTTTTAGATCTTTTGCCTTTTAGGCCCCTGTACTTATACAAATGAGGTCGGCTTTTTCAGAAGGATAACTAGAGACTCCAATTCCTCTTGAGTGGAGGCCTACTGTGAACCCTGAGGACCTCTTATTTCCTTCTAGAGAAATATTGTGACATTCTAAACTACCAGCCCATGTGCTAGCTAGTGTAGATATCAAATTACATGGCCAGCAAACCTTTATTTTTGTTCTTGTTTACTCTTAATCCATCTAAAGTTTTATGTGTTACAGCTTTCAATTTATGTCAGTGACAAAATGACTACTTTCTCTCAGCTTTTACGGTCAGAATTCAGAATCAAAGTGACTGAGCTGTCAAGTGGCCGCCTATGGTCCATGTCCCATCGTAAATTCCTTTGCTGCTGTGGAGAGCAGCCTTAGAAGTGGGGTCTTCAGCCATATGTTTTCTATACATGCAAAAAGCATCGAGAGAAAACAGGCATTACAGGATAGTGGGATTAGGGAAAGTCCTGAGAACAGAAAAAGGGAACCTACTTGGCAGTCTCCCCAGTATTTTCTGGTCAAATTTCTCTTATGCTAATATGTGCCAGAAAAGTTGTATAAACTCTTATTTTCAAACCTAATTACATTTTTAAAACATAAAGGGAGAGGGATTGTGTTATTTCTAAGATATGTAAAGATCATTTAAATCAGTGGGCTTAGCTGATAAATGATAACCAACTGGAAAAAAGACAAAATTGGATAGTTCTCTCAAATCTTATATGCTAAATTCCAGCTAAATAAATGATCGATTTAAACCTAAAGCAATGGAACAGTGAAAGAACGAAAGCATAGGAGACTCTTATCTTGTGATAGAAATGGGCTAGGAAAAGTTTAGACCAGTTTCTCCAATAGATACAGAAGCCCTACAAATCATTATGTGAAAGATCAATACGGCAAGCATAATGATGCATACTTGGAATACCAGCACACAGGAGGCTGAGGCAGGAGGAGAACTGCTGTGAGTTCGAGGCCAGCCTGGGCTATTTTTTTTTTTTATCTATCTTACACTATGTGTCAGTAAAGGGCGTTCTGGTGGGAATTTTCGTTTTTCCAACACCTATAAAACTTAACAGCATCTATCAAAATTCATACTGTCCCATGATTTGATTGAGAAAAGCTAGTATTTAAAACCTAGGAAGCAGCCTATAGTCTCTTAGCAGATAAAGAAAATGTGATATTTATACACAATGGAGTAGCAGTCTTCCACAGAGAAAGATAAATCTGAAGGAAAATGAATGAAACTTGACACTGCAGTGTTCAGTGAAGTTGGAAACACAAGCTCCAATAGTGTACAGTTTCTCTGATGTGAGAAATCCAAAGTATAAGTCATCTAAAGAGCACCATAAGAGACAGATAATAGCAAACAAGGAGATAGAGTTTTGTAAACAGGAAGGGGACCAGGAGATGGGGAGAGGGAGAGATAAGGGGGGAGGTAAAAAAAATTAAAATGTATTATACTCCCCATAATGAATGTAATCATTATCTACTGCAAACAAGCACTAACTGAAAAGAGAAACCAATGAAAGTACCCCGGAAAGCAAGTCCAGAACCCGAGACCTGGTCACATAGATCAGAAACTGAGCTGTGTACAAGGATACTCCTTGACACTTCTTCTAATCTTTTGCAACTACAATTTAAATGCCTGTCAACAGAGGACTAATTAAATACACGCTGGCCCATCCAGGGAATTAAACGCTATGCAGGTGTAGAGATACGGAGGCAGCTCTTGCGTACGACTGAAATGTGACTAAGTACAAACCCGAGACACTGCAGGGTCCTTCCTCCACCCCTCTGCCCCATGGGGCCAGCTCTGACAGGAGATAAGGACCTGACAGGTGTGGCTGCCTCTGTGGAAGGCGACCAGGGGACCCAGTAGGAGGAAGAAGTGCTTTGACCTTTTACTTATCTTTGGTACCTTCGAAATTTTGTACCACTATACTTAAACATTTTCTTAAGTGAAGGATTTCTTAAAACATTTATAAGAGCAGATTTTCATGGGTGGGGGTGGAGATAAACACTCAAAATACATGCACTTCCTTCTGTGAAATCAGCAGAGAACCTAGAGACAGGAACAGAAAGGACGCTCTTCTTGTTCTTTCATCCCTCAGCCTCCCCACCTTCCTGAAACCACTACAGTTCTGACTGTAGAGGCTGGAGGGTAACAGCGTCATGAGCTGCAAGCAAAACCGCTCAGGACACGGCGGCAGGGCCTGCTCCCCCTACCTACGGCTCGGCCTTTCTCTCGTCTATTTCTGCCTCTACAGCTTTGCTTCCTCAGTACTCAACATCTGATCTTCAAAATATTTTGCCAACATGAACAGCGACTGGTGCTTCTTGAGTAAGTGGGTAGGAAGAGCCGGTCGGGACGAGGAGCTTGGGGTGGTGGAGGGTGGTAAGAGAAAACGGGTAGGGCCACCTCAAAACTAATCCAAGAGCACTGACTAAATGGTGGTTAACTTTTTTTGTTTTTTAAACTTTATTTATTTATTGAAGTTATCACCGGCTCCGCCTGCCCTGAAGGTGGGGCTGGCGCAGCATGTGGTGCCAGGGATCCCACCGTGGTCCCTGTGGTCGCCTAAGCAGGCGCTTTAGACCACTGAGCTATCTTGCCGGTCCAATGTTGGTGAACTTTTAAGTGACCTATAGGAATCGCAATAAAAAGAACATCATGTGTACATCCTATCTTGACCACTTTTTGTCTTAAGTTACTTTTCCCATTGCTGAGACAAAATTTGTGACAAAGTTAAAGAGGAAAGGTTTATTTCAGCTCAGTTTGTAGAAGTTTTAGTTGGCTCCAAGGCAGGGTGGCATGGCAGAGGGGCATCGCTGAGGACAAACAGCCCATGGTGGGCAGAAGGCAGGAGGGCAGAGAGCAGCAAAGTGGTGGAGGAGCAGCAGCGGTGGCGGCGGCAGTGGCAGCGGTGGCAGTGGCGGCAGTCTACCTCTCCCTCCTGTCCCTTCCAGACGGCCTGCCCTTTGGGTGCCGCCCAAATCATCCACACCCAGCACTGTGCCAACCAATCAGCGCACTAATGTCAGAATCGCAGACCCTCAATCCCAGCACCACACACTCCAGATCCAGCCACCTCTGAAAAGCCCCATCCACACCCACAAGAGGCTTCAGGGGTATCTAGACATGAGCCGTAACACCGTCCAACTCCTGAAAAGGAATGTAACTATTATGTATTAAGAAAAAAAGTCCATCGCGGCAGAAGTCTCTCGCATCCAGATTACTTCACTTTTCACTAAATAATATGCCAGATGAACAGAAAAGTGGACAGAATTTTCCAACTAGAATGATGTCAACACTCACCCGGATATGCTGAAGGTAGAGGGATAGGTCTCGGATAAAAGATTTAATCAATCTTTCTTGCATTCGGAAGGTCTTTTCTGTTTCTTCAAAGACTTCATCTTTTATCTGCTCAAAATAAACAAGTGCTGTAAGCAACTCTGGATTCTTCCATCTATCTTATTAGTAAAATTCTCCCTATCAGAAACATGTTCTGTTTAAATGTGAAACTATCCATGTTTCTCTGAATCATACTGAACTGAATTTAGATATTTCTCTGGGGCTTTGAAAGACTGCAAAAACACGTAGCCCTCTGTCCTCCAACCCATCTTCCCCTCAGCTGCTGACGTAAATCCTGTCTCTGGCCAGGCTTCCCTCTTCATTTCCGGTACCACCACATCGCTGACCATGGTTTTAAGGCTCAGACAAACTCTAAGGCCAACAAGAAGCTTGCTCTTGCTGAATTCTTCTTTTGCTAAGCACTACAGCAGTCAGAAACGAAGTGTAAAGCTAAGCCACCGAGACCTTCCTAGCTTGATCGTCACAACTCATTATCCCGGGTGACATGATTGTAGTAGGATGAAGCTGGAGGCCAGGCCTGCTCTCAGCACTGTTATTAAAATGCTTCTCAAATCACTTATCTTCCTCTCTGTTGCCTTACTTGAAACATAGGGTATCCTTACTAGTGATCTCTTAAATCCCTTCTAGCTTAATATTAAAATTTTAGATTTGTCTCTCCAGATGGATTAGAAGGGCCTTAGGGGTGTTGAAAACCATAATCATTCCATGTCAACCCACTTGGCCTACTTTGCTTTTGTGTATACTGGGAGCAGCTTGCCAAGGCACGGATGTAGGGCTGGGTGGGTGGACTCACATAACCAGTAGCTACGGGCCCTGTGCTACCCGCTGGCGAGGCCAGAGGAGTGGCACCGGGAGCTGCTCCCCAGAGCCCTGCAACGCCACTGAAGATGCCCTGAGCCTGGAAGCTCGGGGGTGGTCTCACCTGAGGAGCGAAGCCAGTGAGGTGCTTGAGGTGGCTGCTCACGCGGTTGGACTTCTTGATGATGGAGTGGATGTTCAGCTTGGAAATCTTCTCCATGAGGCTATCCTCATCCCCCTTACGGTACTTGAGCACTAGGGAGGAAGCTAAAGTGGTCAGGCTCTCCTGAGGCGGAATGACATGAGCTAATAACCTGAAAGTATAAGTACTTAAAAAAAAATGGATATAAATTTAGATTAACAACCCAAATTAGAACTACTCCATGCCGGGCGTGGTGGCGCAGACTTGTAACTTTAGCACTTGGGAGGCTGAGGCAGGAGGATCAGTGTGAGTTTGAGACCAGCCTGGGCTACAAAAGTGAACTCAAGGCCAGCCTGAACTGCATAGCGAGACCCTGTCTCAAAAAGACAAAGAAAATAAAAAATTAGAAAAAGAAAGAACTACTCCATGTCTTTAATAAGCTTATAATTGAATAGATAAAATATGAATCCAAATAATCATTTATGAACAGATGCAACACCTGAAGAACACTAAGTTGGGGTTACAGACAAGAAGAGAAGGTTACAAAGGTAGAGGGAACCACTGACTGGGACACAGAAAGTCCTGGAGACTAAACCCTGGGCCTGTCACATCGCATCATCAAGGCGTGGCCATGAGTGGGTCATTTGACTTCTTTGAGACTCATTTAATAGTTTCCAGCCCCAAAAGACTCATATATAAATGGTTTTTGTGTATTAATTACTAGATCTTTATTTATATCCACTGACCTCACACAATACCTTAGTTATTTGCTTAATTACTGTATCATATTTTAGGTACAGTCTGCAGCAAAGTCTACAGATAACAGAAAGAGCAGAAAGAAAACTGGGTGACCATATCCTTAGTTGCACAGGACGAAGATAGCGCGTCAGGAGACAGAACCAAAAGAAAGGGCGCAATGGCAGGAAACACCAAAAGCTGCAGTCAGTATTATGTATGAATGTGGATGACATGACTGAAACTGAAAACATGGCAAACTGCGCCCAAGACACTGAGCCATATCCCCAATCCTCTATTATGTTAAGACATGGTCTTACTAAGTCACTCATATGCATGACTGGGCTTGAACTTGTGATCCTCCTGCCTCAGCCTCCCAGAGTAATGAGATTAAAGGCATGTACCACTATGCCTGAGAAAGGAAAGATTCTCACTACTATTTGAGAACTTCTTTATTACTGATGTGTTATTTCCAGTACCCCAGAGCGGTAATTTTATTATTACGACCCTTTTCTTCCATGTCACATTTTTTTCTCCATATCACATTGGTTCCAAATTTTACTTCCATTTTTTCCTCATAGCCCTATTCAACCTACCACCTGCTCTGCCCATTTTTGGTCCATTAATTCTTTGGAGCAGGAAAGTGTTCTCACAGGGTGTAGCGGTGAACACATAGAGTCAACGTGGCTAGATCACTATGCTGGTGGCTTTATGCCCTGGGCTATGCCCTCACCCCCCGGGGGGTGGGTGTGTGGGGGAGGGCCTGCCTCAGAGTGACTCAGCACAAAAAGAGTATATAAAGGGGTCCAGAAAAGACTCTGCGCCCCGCTTCTTAGGAGGAACTTCAGTCTCTGCAGGCAGCGTAGACCCGCTCTCTTGGCTCACGCCGCACAGACTCTTCGGCCTGCGGCTTGGATCCTTCAGCTTCTATCACAGATTCTTCAGCCTTCCATCCCTTCCATCGCAGACCCCTCAGCCGACTGACAGAGACTTACACAAAACGCTGCAGTGAACTTCAGACCTTGGGACTGCATCCCTCGGTTTCCGGTGTGCAGCTGCCCTCTCCTGCCTCCTCATCCGACTCTGCAGCTGACCACCATAAGCCAACCTTATAATTTCTTACACGTTTGCACATTTTATGTTTTATCTATTATATCTATTGATTTCCTCTAGTAAAACCCCGACTAATACACAGGGCATACTTCTTTTTCAGCAATTAGGTTTCTCTTACCCAGGTCCTTTCGACGTTTATATTCATTAATGTTAACATTAATTTCCTTGACAGCAAGGACTGCGTTGGTTAGAGGCACTTTATCTGGATGGAGTTCCGGGGTGGAATTCAGCAACTCCATGAGCAACAGTGGGTAGCGCATTACCCTCTGTACGGGTTTGATGAGGAAGGAGCCTAAGTTAATGTAATTGGTGCATCCCCTGTGAAAAAAGCAAAAAAGACTTTAATCAGTTGTCAGTCATAAAGCTCTCTAGATACTACTCATTATTTCTAAACTTAACTGTTCTTTGATAGTTTCATTCATTCAATAAACATAATCATGAAAGGACCATGTTCTGAACAATGGGGTCATGTTCTGAGAGATGCATTATTAGTATTAAGTGATTTTGTTATTGTGTGGATATCAGAGTACACCAACACAGTGTAAGATGTCTACAATGTCCCAGGTGATTCAATCTTAGGGGTCCACCATTATATAAATAGTTCATCACTGTGTTTCATATTTGCTGGGCCCCATCACATACCAGGTACTGTTCTAGGTATTAGAGATTTAATAGTGACCAAAAATAGTTCTTGCCCTAATGGGAGAAGACAGGCAATAAAATATATAAAGTATCATTTGGTAGTAAGTGGCATTAAAAAAAAAAACATGATCAGTTAAGTTTATCTTCTAGTTTTCTGTCTACAGTGTAAGATAATAAAACTGGCCTTTCAAGGATCAGGGAAAAGTCACTGAATAAATGAGTGCATACAAGAAATTGCCAGGGCACTTACCATTCATTGTACAGGTTCCTACAAGGCAGGAGCATGAGGGAATAAAACAGACAGCACGTTAGAGACATGATGCCCGTGTTCCCACTTTCAGAGCATAACTATTAGGAAGACAACAATCAATGAGATAAATAAACTTATGACTGTCTATGGCGATGCATCTCATCTACTAGGAAGTGATCTACACAGCCACTTGGCCAAGATTACATCTTGCTAACTTGTTGCTCCCCGACCGGGAGGATCTGACCCGGTGCTCAGGAGCAAGGACTGCGTTCTTCTCTCCTCTGCACTTACTTATTGGGACCTGACTCTCTTCCTGACTGTTTCTTACTGAAAAAGTGCTGACTTCACATTTTACCTTTATAGACAACATGCGATTTAAATGGATAAAAATACAAACAGAAAGCTTGAAATTTCCATAATATATCATGGGAACAGGGAAAGTTACATGACAGGATGAATAATAACAAATAGATTATGTGTAAAATAAGACAGACAGGGGCTGGGGAGATAGCTCAGTAGAAGAAGCGCTTGCCTGGCAAAGGCAATGACCTGAGTTCAATCCCCGGTTCCCCCCAAAAAATAAAAATAAAAAATAATAAGACAGACAGATGTCGTTGGAAGTCCAGACATAAACATGAGGTGACTCTAAAAGGCAGACGGAGAACTCTGCTCGGGTGACGCAGTCGGCACTCCTACCTCAGGTCTGCCAGGGAGTCTTGAAGGTGTTTCTGGATCTTTTCGTCTTTCTCATACATTTCCAGCAGGGAAATGGCCTCATCGTGATTCTGGCAGTAAACCTTGTACGTTCCCTCCAGGTCATCACGGTGATCGAGAAACACAGGTCCTTTGGAACAGACACACACACAGTTACCAGTCACGTTCTCGTCAGTGGCCTAAACACAAGGCACGCGGCCAAACATTAACGTCAGTCAAGTGTTATTATAAGACACAATAAGGCTATTCATCAAACGAATACATTTTCCTGTAATAGCTCACAGTTAAAATAACTTCGAGTAGAATACAGAGAGGCACATCACTGATGTACTCACTTTTCCAACCTCACACAACTATCCCCGCTTCCTAAGCCAGCCTCCAGCCCTGCTCATTTAGGTGGGGAAAGGCATTTACAAGCACCTTTGTGTGGGCATGGGACCAGAACCACGGACCCCCTTGGTCTCAACCCAACAGGGAAATGTGCCTAGGGATGAAGAAATCTTTCTACAGTATGGTTTCTTTTTCTTTGTGCATAAATTAAAAACAGAGGACTATAAATCCAATTTATTATACATTAAAATGTTTCAATGCAAAACAGCCCCAATCTTTGATACAATCACACATGTAAATCTTTTTAAGGTGTTGATTAACAGGTATCAACGAACCTGATTATCTTCCCCCCCTTTTTTTTTTTTACAGTACTGGTGAGTGATCTGAGAAACTGGTAACACTGCTTCTAGTTGAGCACTTCTGAAATTTACCTCCCATGACAACCTAATGTCATGGGAGACCTGCCTCACCTAATGTAATATGAACATGTATCTTGCTATGACAAATCCATAGGAATAAGTCATATTTTGGGTTTGTTCCATAGGGACAATGAATAAAAATTTACACTTTAAATGTTACATTTCAGTTAGAAAATAATAAAACCTAAAAATGCAACCTCATTTTTCTGTGCCCAAGTTCACAGGACCATGAAATGTACTCACAGAGCCAGTCCTTAGCCTGCCAGGCACCCGCCCTGATGCATAAGAAACTTCTAAGGGAGTTTCTCTGACAGATGCTGTCAAGTGTGCCTGTCTCCCAACTTACTAACACTACCCTCCTCTTGCCCTTTGTTCCTTCCATCTTCAGCTTGCAGCGCTCCACCAAAACCCAAACAAAAGAAAACAATCCTCTCCTCCGTATTTCCCTTCTTACAACACAATCCTATTTAACTGTTCCCCTGTAACTATTTTTTTTTTTCTGATTCTCTGGACGCAGCTCTCCCTCTGGGCCCCAGTCCCACCTCTGTGTCACCTCTGCTCTCACGCTGCATCCTCAGGAATTTCCCATTCTTGCACAGGTAAGTTTCTTCATTCTAGCTCCTTTCTGGAAGAGAAACTTGCTGTGTTTTCGTACGCCCTCCCTCCCGCTGCCCGGCCTCACAGGAAGCCCTGTTTCTGTGTCTACTCCAAAACTCACCAGTCGCTGTGAGGCCGCCTCCTTTTTGATCTTCAGGGCCAATTTGGAATTCCAGAGCCAACAGTGCCTTTATGGCTACAAAGCCCTATTTTCCTAGCTTTATCTTTTGAGTGCTTCTTTCCCAACCCGTTCTCTACCAGTAATCTTAGACGCTTCACTACTCAAACCAACCGCGATTCACACTCCGCTTGCTGCTCTTCAACCTCCTCGGTTAGGACAAGTCTACGTCACTACAAACGAGCACAGAGACACTGCCAGGATCTTCCAAACTGTGGGTACAGCCTACAGGTGAGTCATGAAGTCTATGAGTCATGATCAGCCCGTCTTAAGGAATTAGAAAATAAAGCACCGGAGAACAGTAAAATTAAGCACAGACATATATACACAAACACGTATCCTGGGCCATAACATAAAGCAGATTGGTTTCTATGGATTACGCTTAAAACAACTTAAAGTCCAGTCCTAAGTGGCATAAACCACTCAGAAGGTACACTGTTGAGAGGATAACTTAAATTGTGTGCTGTATTACGTGCTTTAAAAAAAAAAAAACAAACCCGAATGCAGGCCTGGGGACGTATCTTAGAAGCAGAGCACTTGCCTAGCCTGGGTAACGCCCTGTGCTCAATTTCAAGCATCATAAAAGGAAAACAAAGGGGCTGGGGAGATAGCTCTGTGGCACAAGGGCCTGCCTGGCAAGTGCAAGGTCATGAGTTTGAACCCTAGTCCCGCCAAAAAAAAAAAGAAAAGCAAACAAAAGCAGCAGGCGGGAGGAGGAAAAGAGCCAGGGTAGAGCAAATGCGTACATGCTGGTACAGCACACGGCCTCGGAAAGCAGGCCCAAGGGCACCAGGGATGCTGGCTGCTTCTGGTTGGAAGAGCTGGGTGACTAGGGACACAGAGTCAGTAGCTTTTCATTAAATGGCTTTTGTTCCTTTCTAATTTGTGCTATTTAAGTGTATTAACACAAACTAAATTTAAAAATATTAAAGACAATTCAAACATTTTTATTCTAAAGAGAATAATTTTAAAAAACATTGAAAACATAAGGAATTTCAAAACAAGATAGGAAATAAAAAATGACTGTTATATTGCATATTGTTATGCTCAAAATAGTTGCTCAGATTACCAGATATAAGCATGCAAAATTATTTTAAAAATTAAGCATTAACTGTTCCTTTCAACAAACCAGTAGAAATTGGTAGCACAACTATCTTAGCTATCTTGTGTATACATATTTATATACACTGGGATTACAGGTGCACGCCACCAGGCCCAGTCTCAATCATTGTCTCAGTGTGCCCTGGGGGAGGGGCCAGCAGAGCACACTGGGGATCGAACCCTGGCGGCTGCGCTCTGCCTAAGCAGGCACTTCAGTCCACTGAGCTATCTGGCCGGCCCACCGAGCAATTTCTTTTCCTTTCATAGCATCTATTATGCTTTTTGGGTTTTGTCTACTTTTCCAGTTTCTTACACTAGGGAGACAATGTGATGTTTACACATGTGGGTCTGATTTATTTTACTTGTACTCTAGGTGCATCCATTTACCTATAAAAGCCAAACAAATTAAAAAAGGCTTTCGTAATTCCTGACAATCTACCTTTGCTGGTGGCTTTGTGAGGCTTTAATTTGCCTTGCGCGGCCTTCTCAGACCCTGAAGTGCACGTCTCCAGGTGCCTTCCTTCGAGCGCATCACTGTCCAGCCCACTGCCTCTCTCTAGACTGAGTGCTGCACCTTTAGGTTCCCAGGACTCCCCGCCACTTTTTCTGCACGTGCTGTCAACACATCTCAGCCTGGTCCCTAACTCCTTGTTTGATTTCAGCCAAAAAGTGAAGATAAGAGTGACAAAGAAAAAAATGATATCATATTTGTTCTAACGTTCAATTTTATTGTTGTCATAACTATGGGGAAATACTCTAGAAGATATTATTGTCACTGAGATTCACGGTGGTCACCAGGCCTACTTGAAAACTCTCGGGGCTGATGCTACCCTCCTGATATGAGGGACCCTGTCCCACACACTACCTGGAGACAAGACCACGGCAGCACAGACGCATTTGGCACAAATTTGAAAACAAAGCCCACCCGGGTAGAGTAGCTTCAACTCCCATTAGGAGGAGAACGCCTGCCAGCTGACCAGGACTGCACACAAGCATAAGAGAGGAATAGTTTCCCACACTGGAGACAGCATCGCACAGACACCCTCTTGGACAGGAAGTCATCTGATCGTGGACTACCTCCGGCTGATGCCACCATTATGTTCCTTCTATCTGTGTCGTAAATGTGCTTCCCAAACAACTTGCACGAATATCAGCTGGTATCCAAGATTCATTTTTGACCAAAAGGGATGAAAGGGAAAAAGTCACTTTGGGAAAAATCATGAACTAAACCTCTCAAAAGGTCCAAATGTAAGAGGTAACAAATAGTAAGAGTCACAAGGTATTTGCTTATGTAATCCCTTTTAGATACCAACTAACTCTCATTTCTTACAGTTTAAGTAAATGATCTACAATCCTCAAGTGCCTAAAAAAAATCTCCTAAGCTGGGCTCTGTGCTTCCCCACTGTATCCAAGCAGCGTCACCAGGACTTTTCCAGCATCATCAGGAAACCTCACTGTGTGCTTCTCTCCATGGTTACCTCCCGGATCCTCTAGTTAGACCAACAGCAAGGCTGTTGGCAGATGGCAATTTCTTACTGTTCTAGAAGCGGAGACACACAGCTGTATTCTGGGTAATGCAGGACAGCACTGGGAGCTTGGATGACGACCTCAGTTTGAATGTCAGCCCCACCAGTTAGTTACCAGCCACACGAACCTGGGCAAACTTCCTTCATTCTCGGTCTCAGTTCCCTCATCAGTAAAATATGACTTGGAGTACTTAAACCTCACAGCGTTTTTGTAAAGAACTGGCTTAATGAGAGGACGTGTAGGACGTGTAGCATAAATGTTTAACAAGCATTAACGTGGCTACAAGGTCCCTGCATACCACAGAGCCATTTCCCCCTGCAGGAGAGCAGAACCCGGACGCTGTTCTTTTTTTTTTTTTTTTTTTTTTTTTAAAGGGAAAAAGAAACATAAATGTAAATACAATACACAGGATAGCTTGAATAATTACACTGCTGATTTCTGCTAGTCTATTAAAAGGAGCACTTAATGCTTAAATTTTTTTCTTTCCTTTAAAAAAAATTTTTTGACCAATTTTGCATTCTTACATCTGGTAACCTGAAGAACTAATTTCTGACAACAATATGCAGTATCACAACCATTGCTGAATGGCTACCATTTTGTTTAGTGAAGTTCTGTATCGCTCTGGATGCTGTTCTTATATCCATCTTCTCCTGGGTCCCTGCAGGGGAAACTCTGGCTAAGGGAGTAAAGTGAATGAGGAAAATGAAGGGACTCCGGAAACAGCTCTGGACTCCTGGAATGCAGGAGCCGAATCTGCAGAACAGGCCAGCAGGGCTAAGAGCAGTATTTGCTTTGGCCACTGTGTTCCATCTGCACTCTGACAAGCTTCCTGCCGAAGTGCCTGTTAAAACTAGATGAACGTACGTGACGCAGCAGGTTGTCCCTTTCCATCCTGTTCCATGAGTAAAATTTATATCCAAGTGTTGCAACTGTTTTTTCTTCTATCTTTTTGTTCTCATGTCCTGAGTTACAAATAAATACAGAAGTCTGACTGCTGCCATTTTCCTAAAACTTTAGAATGAGCCCCTTTGGGTCCTCTCCGTAACAGAACTAAGCAATCTTTCATCCTCTACGCTGCCACGGTTGCGCATTGTGATAGTAAGTCAGGTAAATGCTGTTTAGTCTAAGCCAGTATCACAACCTCATTTCTCTTCTAGCAGTCAGTGTAGGAGCATGCATGGGAACCTGGCTGTGGAGAAGAAGAAAGAGAAACTGGATGGGAGAGCTCTGGGAAAGGTTTGTAAACTCTCAAACATCCGAAGGGTTACTTTCCACTGCTGGCTGCTGTGGTACTGGGATGGCTGTACTCGTGGTGGCCTCTTATAACTATGGTTCTAGTAAAACAGCAAAATAATAGGATGTCCCACTCACGGTGTGCCAAGAGAGTCTAACAGAAGCGCTGGAGTGTCACCTCCAAGATCATGTTGTACGGGACACTGCAGCTTCTGTCCCAGGTTTCCTCTAGCTCCCAACTTACTCTGGGAGCTCACAATTCACTCAAGTCATGAAAAGGGTCCTGTGGCAAGGAACTAAGCCTGAGGAGTCATGAGCTTGCTTGGAGTGAAACCCTCAGGTCCAGCAGGCAGCAGGCCAAGAGCCCAGCTCAGCCTCAACGGGACAGCCTCAGTCAGAACACTCCTCAGCCACTTTCAGATTCCTGACCCACGCAGCCTGAGACTTTTGTGAGTATTGTTTTATTTTTTTAAATTTATTTTTACTTTTAAGGTTTTTATTAAGCCTGCTTTTTCTTTTAATAAGAAATAACAGTGTGACATTTTCAAAACATGTTAGCAGTACATTCCCAATAATGGATACAATGCATATTGTTGTCCTCGTAGTAGTTACACAGAGCACAGGATATAGATGTGATAATTTCTAATCATTGTTGGTACAAAAAATTCCTTCTCATTGTACTAAGAGAAAGTAGTTGTACACATAGTCCAGTATTTCATAATTACAATGGATTAGTGGCAGAACTGGCAATGTCGGAAACTGTTGATTTAAGCCTTTTACAGCTCAGCATACTAATCTAGATTTACGTCTTATGCCTCATGGTTAAACTTTTCTGCTGGGTGGTTAAGGGTAAGTTAAAGTAAGACCTGCATAACAAAACATGAAATTTTTGTATCTCCCAAGGTCAGTCAAATCCCCTCAAGAATTACTCTGAAACCATGTACAGTGCTTTCTTGAACTTTTGTCAGTGTCAGCCATCTGGATGAGTCACAGTCATTGCTTGACCAGTTTGCTCTCTGTGAAAGCCTGAGAGAATGTTTTCTCTCTAGGTGACTCTCCTTAGGCACACTATACATCATCAATCCCTTTTCTTTGCGGTCCCATAATCTCTCCTTGAACAGAAAATTTGAGAAACCACTGAGTTATAGGATGTTACAGTATAGGTTCTCTTATGTCCTGAGTCCTCACTGATCTTGAAGGGCTTGGGCCAAAATATTGGCAATCCTTGGAGTCCTTCTTTTTCTCTAG
This sequence comes from Capromys pilorides, assembly GCA_004027915.1. Taxonomy (NCBI): domain Eukaryota; kingdom Metazoa; phylum Chordata; class Mammalia; order Rodentia; family Capromyidae; genus Capromys; species Capromys pilorides. The sequence goes on from PVKN010004609.1 coordinate 32,883, forward strand.
TTCTTGGTCTGTAAACTTACATTCTTAAGCCTCCAAAAGAGAATCTTCATGATACTATTACTCTATAATGTAGGTACTTGAGCTTAACATCATTGTCTTTCTGAATATCAAAAATCTTAGACTTAACTTGGAATCGGTATTTTCCATCAATCATT
>PVKN010004610.1:0-14107 GCA_004027915.1 Capromys pilorides
GAAGCCAGAGGTCTTCCTTGCCTATGGGACCCCCCACGCCTCGGGCTGTCTCCGGAGATTCAGAGGAGAAGAGGCACAAGAGGAAATTCCGCTCCAGCTCCATCCATCCTGCCGCCTGCCCGTCCTCTTCAGGTCCCCATTGCCTTGGCTTCCACGTGCCTCTTACCATCAGCTCTGCTCTGAAAAGATGCCCCCTTTACACTTCTATGGATGTAGCGATTGGCTCGCCTGCTCCATCCAGGGCAACTTGTTCCCAAATCCACGCTGGCCAGATGGGCAGAAGCTGCCTCCCTCATCCCCGCATCCCAACGCAATGTGCCCAGCATCCACAGACCGACGTCCCAGCCTGTCAAGAGCTCCGCTGCCTCTAGCTGCACACATTTTGTCGGCCGAGAGCAAATGTTTTTTTACTTGAACAGCAGAGTCATGCCCACGAACAGACACTGTAAACAGGTGGCCCTCGGGCACGCTGTGCCCACAGACATACTGTATTTAGTTTGGCCTGTATGGTGTATGTGTTTTAATTTTTCTTTAAAAATGGGTGATTTTGCATACAAATCCGGATGCCTAGCTTCTCATGAGAAACGGAAGACTCCAATGACACCAGGCCTATGGAGACACGGGTGGAGCTGTAGTCTCAGGGTCTGGTCACAGCCTGTGGCACCGCAGGGGCGAGAGATCAGAGCCCCTTCTAGATCTTTGCTGCAGGGTCTTCCAGGGCTCTACCAGAATGGAACACAGAGACTATTCAAGCCCATCTCCCCGAACCACAATCCTGGCCACCAAGTGCCCTGGAGTACAGTAGGTGCTCAGGGACTATTCACTGAGTGACAGAACAAATGGCAGCAGAAGCCCAGTCCTCAGTCACCACTAAGAAGCAGCCGGTAAGGTGCCGGGAGCCAATCTGTCAGCACGCCATGACCCTGGCTGGCCTTGAGCAGCTTCTCGCCAGCTCAGGGGTCTCCCTGCCTCCTACGGAAGGCCAGTACACCAGACCCCTCTTGGGCTGGCCAGTGGCATGGGGAGCCAGTGACAGATAGTCACCCCTCTCCACATGTGCCTGGAATACTCCCCTCATCTCAGGAAGATGGGACCTGACTGCAGCTCTCCTCTGGGGCACATCCCGTGGGCCCCCAATTGTCCCTGCCCTCCCAAATCCAGACAGAACTGCGAATTCTCCCTGTCAGTGCTGTATATCACTTTGAGATATATACCATATTAGCAGAAAGAACTGAATTATATTGCATTCATGATGCAATTAAACACTTCACTAGGAATCAATGTAAAACTGATGAGGCCTGAAAGTAGTGCATATGGCTTAGAACATTATAAAACATTACCTTCACTCAAATCCTTTTCAGTAGCAATTTAAATCTTCTTACAGTTACTGCTGCCAATGGTAAACCATCTACTGATTCATAACAGCGCATGGTAACGAATGAATTTTTTTAAAAATTTATTCAACTACTAAATTACCCATGAAACCGGAATAGCTGACAGGAATAATCTGAATTATTATTAGCTCTGCAAGTATTCTGCATTAGCCAATTTAAAACCACGGTTCTCAGGCAGGAACCAGTTAGTACAGCCAGAGTGTTAAATGACTGCAATAGTTCTTCATTTTACTGCTGCTTACATTTAAAGGTCAAGAGATAAAAATTACATATGACTCCAAACATGGGAAGGGTGTTTATCTTTTCCTATGAATCAGGTCAGTTGTAAACTTTAAAAAACATTTGAGATGCAGTTGTACCAACTCAGAGGCCTTTGGGACATTTAGAAATCTTCCGACTGGGCAGGAGAGTCTTCTCTTTCCTGACATTGCTACCAAAAAAAAAAAAAAAAAAAAAACCCTGAAAATAAAGCCAAAAAACAATCCCCAAAACACCATCCTGGTGATGCAGAGACTTGCTTCCCAAGGAGAGGTGCTATGTCCTTGTCTCCTGCCCTCATCACCACGCATCCCAGAGCCTCCCGCAGCACCTGGAAGCTTTGGAAAGATCTCAAGGCTGCAGGAGGCAGAGGCTGTGGTAGTGGATGCTCAGTCCCCGCCAGGAGGTTATTCGGTCCAACCCACTGCCTCCTGCTGGCTCGGGGCAGAACACAGAGCTGCCCAGACCTGCTCCCTTCCCCTTCTGCCTCTCCCGTCCAGGCCTCCTGGCTGCTGGTTTTCACTCCCCAGCAAAACCCCAAGGGAAAAGCAAAGTGAGAGAAATGAATAAAGCAGCCACTTTCTCCAGGAGCCCCATGTTATCAATGCATGAGTGAACAAGGAGCATAAAACACCCAGCCTCGTTTCTCTGCATGGCTCTGGCAGGCCGGGCACGTGCCTGTCGAGCTCTGCAGAAGGAAGAGCCAGGCAAGTTCAAGGCGGGCTTCTTTTTTTTTTCAATTTCCTTTTTTTGGAGGGAGGTTTTTTAAAGCCACGAAGCTAATATATGCTTGTTATAAAAAATTCAAAGGATGGAAAATGCAAAGAAAAAAGCTGACAGCCCAGCCTTGTCACTTCACATTTGGTTAGGGAGAGATAATAATTAAGCACCTACTATGTGCCAGGGCCCTGTGGGGGGCAGCTGTGAACAAAACCGCCGTAACACCCTGGGGAACCCTTGTGGGGCTTCTCTCTTTGTGTCAGCCACCATGTACACACAAAGGAAGAATTTTTGGTAAAAATGAGGTCACAGTCTACTACTTGATTTGTCTACCTCACCAACTGTCCTAGACTTCTTTTCCGAAAAGGCCACGACGCCATGGCGAGCTTTCCCAGATCTGGACTGGGCTATCTCTTGGTAATGTAAGCCACCTAGCCAATGAACACCGTTTAAGCTCCTAGGGCGGTATGCCGAGTCCTTCACCAAAAACGGATGCCTTACACGTCCCTGATGTTTTGAGGGTAAGAGGGTGTGGTGAGTTGGAACGTTCCTGCGGAAAACACCCTTCCAACTGACAAAAGACAGCACTGGTGTGTGTCCCCCACTTCGAGCTATCGTTCACACACAGCAGACCTCCACGGATTGATGTGACTCCAACCATCATGGTATCTGCACTGTCCAACATCCTCCACGTTGCCAGGAGGCCCCTGGGAAGCCACTGGTTCTCAACCAAGCTGATTTTGTTCCCCAGTGCATATCTGGAGAGGTCTGGACATTTGGCAAGATCAGAAGTCACTTTGGATCATTTCACTGTGAGGTGGGGGGGGGGGGGGAACACAATACCAACATCAGGTGGGGAGAGCCCAGGGATGGGCTAAATCCCCTATAGGACAGACAACCCCCAACAACCAAGGACGGCCCACCACAAATGTCCTTAGTGTCAAGGTTGCAAATCCTGCTTTCACTAGAGTCTGAGGCAGCCTAAAATAGTGAGGGTGAGAGAGCGGGTCTGAGACCCAGACACCCTGTGTTTAAGGTCCAGCTGAGAGCTGCTTGCAAGCTGGGTGGACAGGCGATTGGACGAGCCATTTAACCCTTCCGAGCCCCAGCAGTGCTAAGCACTACAGGTATCTGTCTTCCATAGTTACTCACAGGACCGTCTTCTTAAGATCAGCAGGAAGATTAGGTGAGATAATTTGTGTCAGGAATACATACAGTGCGGCTTTACTCAGCAGCAGCAAGAGCACTGTACCAGAAGCATGGCAGCAACAGTAAGGGATGAAGGGAGCACGCTTTTATTGGGTAAAATGCACACAATATAAAACTTAACCGCTTTTAAGGGTCAAGAACTGTGGCGTTAAGTCATTAAACTATTTACATCTGCTGTGTCCTCGTGTGGCCCTCCCTCTGTGCCTGTCTGTGTCCTGATCTCACATTACTAGGACACCAGTCGGACTGGATGAGGCCACATGCTCCTGGCCTCCTTTTAACTTTAGGACTCCTTTACTCCCAATGCAGGCCTGTTCTGAGATGCCAGGGACTTCACTGCACTTCAAGATATTCACACATGACTGGGAGAAACATGCCTCAGACCACAGCCCCATTGTCCAACAGCTGCAGTGCAGCTAGGAGTGGCCGGTCCTGGACAGTGAGGTGACGACCCCTTGGTGGCTTCCCTTTCTGAAAATTCTCACCAGGAGACAACTGTTCTCCTCTACCCCTTAGGCTCTCCTGTCATTGCTTTTTGGCCTGCAGACATGAGCGCTGGAGGAGGAAACCCCACAAAGTTGCCAACAAAGGCAATGGAAAGACAGAGGTGGACTCCCTCTCACTCTGCCATGGTAGAAAAACAACCACAGGAGCCCAGAGGATAAGCACAGGGCGATATATCTGGGCCATGGAGTGCTATTCCACACTAGAGAGAAATGAGCTAGCAAGCCATGACTGGTTCTGAGGAACCTCTGCCCACTGCTACATTAAAAAAGGCAGGTGGCGGGGGGGGGGGCTCCACGCTGATTCCTACTGCATGGTCTGACTGTGTTGCTCCCCCAACTTCAGGTATTGGAAACTTGATCCTGAATTCCTATGGCAACGGCATTTGGGGAGGGGCCTGTCATGAATAACTAGGGTTAAATGAGGTCTGGAGGTTGGGGCCCCCCTGCTAGCACTAGTGAGGGCACTCCTAAGAAGAGAAACCCACGCTGGATTCCTGCTTGGTCTCGCCTGCCAATAGCCACTGCCTTGCTCTCCCTGCCTCCAATTCCGTACAAATTCCCTGGTCTCACATTTTGCTGTAGCAATAAAAACCAGACTAAGACACTAACAATAAGATTTTTTTTTTTTCATTTCTGTATTTGGTACAGGGTCTCACTAGGTAGGTTGGACTCAATGATCCTCCTGTTTTTAGCCTCCCTGGTGCTGGGACAGGTATTATGGTAACATATCTGGGCAATGGAGTACTATTCCACACTAGAAAGAAAAGAGCTAGTAAGCCATGACGCATCGTGGCTTACAGGCATGCGCCACCATGCCCAGATTCGGGTCACCAGTTGAGCATGCCCTGGGGCGGGGCCAGTGGGGCATGTGGGACCAGGGTTCAATCCCTGGCCCCTGTGCTTGCCAAAATAGGACTTTAGTCCACTGAGCTATCTCGCCGGCCCTAAGATGTTCTGAAAAAGAAAAACCTATGGAGATGGTAAAGTATTCAGTGATTCTAGGGGTCTGGGAGAAGGGAGGGAGGGAGACAGAACAGGCAGGGCACAGGGGAGTTTTAGGGCAGCAGGAGCATCCTGCAGGACACCACGGGGCGGATGTGTCATTACTTAACTCTGTTCGAGCCCAAAGACTGCGCAGCCCCAGGAGCGAGCCCTAGTGTAAACTATGAACTCGGTGATAATGATCTGTCACTGTGGGTTCATCAGCTGCACCAAAGGTCACCCTCTGCAGACGGAAGATGGCGAGGAGACAGCACACACCCTGCGACAGTACCCACGGGAGCTCTACTTTTCTCTCAATTTTCTGCAGACCTAAAAGAGCTCTAAGTAGACAGGTATTAAAAAAAAAAAATAATAAATGCACCCAGATCAGTGTGAGGTGCCACCACCGGGCTGGCGGTTGCCCGTAGCTCCATTCCCTACAGGAGCAGAACCTCAGAGGGCCCCAGGCTGGGCTCTGAAGTAGAGGGGTTTGCACAGAATAAAGGGGTCCAGCACGTTAGGATGTGAGAGCCGGTGGTCCTGGACAGCACCGTACGGGAGCATGGGCCCCGCGTGGCCCCTTCTGCGCTCGCATCCACAGCCTGAGGAAAGGTGGCTGGAAGCCTGGCTCAAAAGCCCTCCTCAGTCCCTCACTGCTGTACTGTGCACACAGGAGATAGGAGCGGGACCGGGCTCCAGGTGGACACCTGGCTAAAGGTGCCCTGGCGGAACTCAGGGAAGGCCACCGCGGCCCTGTGAGGGTGCTGTTTGGCCAAGGGAGGCCTGAGTTGCTAAAGGCCCGAGGGACTCCCTGCCCGGGTGAGGTGACTGCGGAGCTTTTCTGCCAGAGGTGACGTTCGTGTCAGGAGCAAATCAGTTAAGGCACGGGACAGGGGCCAACAGAAGCTCAGAACAGAGAGAAGCAGGTAACACCCACGACTATGGAGCAGTGGGTGGGCCTCTGGGGTCTTGAAATCCTGACGTGGGCCAATAGGGTGCAGGGGCTGCCTCTCGTGGCCAATGGGGAGCCACTGAGTCAGTTACCGAGCATTAAGCACCACCAGTGTTCTGAGCATCGGTGGGCATGTGTGGGTGGTGGGCGGAAAGAGATGTGAAGAGGCTGGCTTGGCCTTTCAGGACCTCATGACCTACTGGGCCGGCTGAGCACAGTACACTGGTGGGCTCAAGGGAGGTCAGAGCCCAGAGAAGGGTTCTTGGGGCGTAGTGGCCCCCAGAGGAGACCTAGATGTGAAATCCATTTAGATAAACAGACTCCAACGAGGAACCTTTCAGGCACCAAGAAAGACAAAGAGGTTTTGGGCAACTAAACCTAGGGAGAGAAATCACCAGAAGTGCAGGCGGAGAGGGAACCGAGTCCCTCAAATGCCCGCCCCCCGCCCCCCCCCACCTGTCTGCTCAGCCCTGGTGGCCCACACCAAGCACGCTGGGAGGGCAGGTGGCAGTGGCTGCTTAGCACACTCATGTACATCGAGGGAGAAGCCATCGGGCGTGTTAGGCCTCCAGAAAAAGAAGTGAGCTCCAACTTGGAAAGGAGGCATTGTCTCTTTAAGTGAGCGGAACACTGTATCATCCTTTCTCTTCCTATTTTGGGTTTTATTAGCAAAGCAGTACAATGTTTATACTAGTGGGTATTACATTTGCCAGAACAATTACAGTATGACAAATGGTACATCAATGTAATCCATCAACCTCGCCAAGACAGGAATCCTTTACTCGGGACTGCCATTAATTCTGCGCTCCAGTCTCTGGGGTCCTGGGCCCTCGTAGCCATGACAACATGGATGACGCCTGGTGCGAATACCAGGGCTCTGGGAGAGGTGGGTGCCTCCTTAATGTGCTGGAATGTAACCTCTGGCACCCCCACATTAGTTTAGTCCAAGGAAGAAATTGGAGTTTGGGGAAACACACAAAGCACTTGGGGGGAGAGGGGGCTTTTTCCTCCTCCATCAGGGTGCGGCCGCTCAGACGCCGGAAAGGTTATATACCAATGGGTTCGTGCCAGCCTCAAAGCCAGGAGCAAATTCAGGCTGGGGATCTGTCAAGTCTCTGTAACAATGGTAGCTTTTAAGGAATGGGGACAGAAGGCTCAGGGTAGAAGACAAAGACAGCATGTGAAGAGAGGCGAGAAGGGGAAGTCATTGTTTGATCTGTGCAGAAAGCCTCAGAGCCACCCCCACCCCAAGCAAGCAGCTTTCTAGGCACAAGGAAAAAAGGTGGTTTGCTGTACAAAGAGCTCAGATCTCTTCTGATTGGACAACTCCAGCCTCAAATGACTGATAGATAATTTCTTGCCCTGGGGCTCATTTTTACCTCCCCGAGCTGCAGCTCCTCTGAGCAGCAAAATCCCAGCGCCCTTGGACAGGACTGCAGTCATCAGCTGCAAATTCACCGGGAGTTTCAGGGTTCCTCGATCCATCCCAGCCAGCAAATTACAAGCCGGGAGCAGCTTTATAAAATATGAAACGGCTGATGTCAGTTTTTCCATCAGTTCTACATATTTCGCTGTTAACAAAAGGAACCGATAACCACTTCTCACAAGGAAAAACAAGAATAAAATCAAAGGCCCCTAATGGAGACAATCTCCAAAGTGCAACAACACAAACCCATTTCTTCTTTTTTTTTTTCCCATCCCTGACAAATCAATCTGGCCATGGTCCAAGGATACAGGCAGACAGACGGAGCTACCTCACCTGTTTTATTAAGCCATTACCAGAATCATTTTATTCCCATTTATAATGTTCAATACATGGTCTGAAGACTTTTCTAATATAGTAATTAGATGGAACACTAGATAGATGGATTAAATTGGGACGATATTTTATGCCATTGTACATTGCTTTACAATATCCTGCCTGGTTTCTGAGATACCAAGATGAGTGCAGACATGTACATAAATCCATCCCTTTTATTTTGGATGGTGGGGCTGTGCTTGGCACATGGCTTATCTCAGCTCTGTCCTTCTCATTTGGGAATTGGATGGCAATTTGTGGATCCATGACAGGGCTTGCTAGGAAACCCACCCTAGACTGTGTCCCCTCACCTCCCACACCATTCCTCGGTCATGGCTTTCCAAGCAGCACCGCTATCAACGTGCTCACTGCAGCCAACATTTGGACGCTTAGCATGGGACTGGCAGAAGGTAGATGCTCCATTTATTGTCACCTCATTTAGCCCAAGGAGAAAGCATTTTGTTCATTTTATGGATGGGAAGACTGAGACTTGGAGAAAGGTTTGCTCCAGACGCTGGACAGGCGCACGGCAGGCACAGGTCTCTGCACACAGAGCGCGCCCCTCAGCAGCCACAAAAGAATGTCTCTTTTCAAGAAGAAAAGGCAAGACACTTCTCCATGAAGTGTGTGTGTGTATGTGTATGTATGTGTGCACATGCGTGTGCGGAACTAAGTTATAACCTTAATTTGAAGAGCCCACAAAATTAAGGATTAGCAGTCAACAAAGAACATTTCCCTTCAGGTACTGTCTCTCTCCAGCTTTTGGGAACCAGCAAAACAAGTCATCAGTGGCTCACGCACTGTCCCCTGATAGGAACCGTGGCAAAGCTGGAAATACCATAAAGAGACACTGCTGCTTTGTATACAGATGGGGAAAATGAGGCTCCAAGAGGGGCTGCAAACTGCCGAAGGTCACATGGCTTTTGAGGTCGCATCTGGACCCTCTGCTGCTTTGGTGCCTCAACTAGGGTGTGACAGGGCTCACAATTCTCCCTATTCCGATCATGCACAAAAGCCCAAGCCCGCCCTCCTCATTCCCTATCTTCAGACCACCTCAACCCGCTGCGCAGGCCTATATTTAGCTGCTGTTTTTTCCCTGCTTCATGTATAAATGCAGAACATCTACTGCAAGAAACTTACTAATATAAAAGAGGAGGACACATCTGGCCAGGAAGCTGGAAGCTGCCTGCTTCTGAAGTCCTGCCTTTGCCAGGGCTGGGAAAATAAAATTACCCTCCATATGGGTATTTTTGTATCCAAAGAGGGTTCTCCATGTGCAAGGCCCTGGGTTCGATCTTCGGCACTGCGAAAGTTGTTCCTGACTTGACAGGCACTGCTCTGACTCATGAAGAAATCCTCTGAAATTCCCAAACCCACTGTGCTGCCAGGGCCATGTGTGGCATCAAAGAAAAGGTAAGACTTGCTAACAGCTCCCCACACAGGGCCCCACCTGCCGCCTCTGTGCCCCAGCCGGGCCCCGGGCCCCTCGCACACCTTTCCCTGGGAAGTGGTTGCGCACTGTTCCTGCTTAGCCCTGTCTGCCTCTACTTTCACAGCACAGCTGACACCGAGCTGGAAAAAGAGACCCTTAAGGAATAGAGTGAGGGGTGAAATGAAAGCAAAACAGGCAAAAAAATAAGGGAGAAGTTCAGCGGAAGTGCAAGCACCGACATTTCCTCTGTGGGTTAGGCCCTGGGTCCCCTCACTGCTCCTCTCAACCAACCCCACTCACATCCCTGTTTTACAGATAAGGCAGTGGAGGCTCTGAGAGCTTAAGTGATTTACTCAGGGCCACACAGGTAGTTCAAGGGAGAGCTGGGATTTGAACCTATACCTGGCTGACTTTTACATCTGGAACTATATGAGTGACCCTTCGGCAGAGTGAAGGTGGAGATCCAGCACCTTTCGCACATAGGCAGATTCTTACCCTCCACAAAACGACCTTTGGAATTAGCCCTGAGGGAGGGCCTGAGGGGCCTGGTGCAGTGCACACAGCCTCCCTTTGAGCATCCACTGTATACAGCAGACCTTCTCCTGCTGGTCTTCTCCTTGGTGATGCAAAACTCTTCCAAAGGGGCCACACACTCCTGGGTCTGAAACGAGGCTGGATCAGACAGTGCCAGAAACTGCACCGCCTCAGCCGAGGCCCTGTGAGGCCAGAGGTTCCACAATCCACGGTCTCATCTCAGGAGCTCCCAGCTCGGGCAACATCATTTCTGAACTTCAGAGCCCGTCTTGCACTACTGCCGACGAGTGACATTTGTTCTGCCCTAGCTGGCCCTACATCAAATGTCCTGATCACAAACCCTTTCCTTTTTCCCCACGACCCCCCTCCATTTGCCTTCCTCCAAGGCACACAGGACGCCTGGGGCAGGCAGGATCTTCCTTGCACCTCGTCAGCCTCCAGTTAGGCCAGACTTTGCAGCTCAAAGAAGGGGCGCCACATCCTCACTCAACCTTGCTCCTTGTCAACCACCTTGGACAGTGAGGCTATCTTGTCCACGTGCATCCCCACCCCATTACTCCAGTGAGAACACTGAGGCTGGGAGGCTAAAAAACAGGCTCGAGCTCCAGTAGCCATCAGGGACAGGCCTGGAGGCCAGGGTGCGACCCCTCTCGGGTTAGGTGGAACCTGAGAGGGGGACTTCGGCACAGTGGTTTCTGGGAGGTGGGAGACAGATGTACCACAGGGGCAGCACGAGGGGTAGAATGAGCTTGGCACAGATGCAGCTCCTCAGGAGCCATTCCAGCCTGGTCCTGGGGAAGCTGAGCAGGGGCAGCAACCCCTCTAGGGGCCGCTGTAAGACTCTCCCTGAGTGGGCCAGCTGGGCCGCCCCCAGGGTTGAGCAGGACAAAACACCTTGAGAGGGTCACAGCAGCTGGGGGTAGGAGTGCTGCGAGGGCAGGGATCTAGTGGGTCACCACAAATGTCCACAGAGGAGTTCCCGCAGACAGCCCAGGGGGCTGACGGCTGTGGGAATGCCTTGCCTTCCTCGAGGCCAATGGTAGCCATCTATTCTTTCCGAGGGTGAACCTGGGGGCTGCTGTGAGGAAATTGAGGCTCCGCGGGTTGCGCAGCCTGATAGAGGCTGCACAGTGTCTCCTTACCACCGAGCAGTGGCCTTGCAGTGATGCCTGGCCCACGGCAGTGTCCCTGCTGTTCTGCCCGTCTCCAATCTCCACCCTCCCGCCTCCCCACCCTCATGGCCGCGCCTCCCTTTCCTGGCTCCCCAGCGCCTGGGTGCTGGATGGGAACAGTGACACCTTGTCAAACAGGCATTTGATAAATGCAAATCTCTCTTAATTTGAATTTAATTATCAATGAAGTGAGCAACTCCCAGATCGCTTCTCCCCATCAGAAACTGGCAGATACATCTGTGCGCGGAGCGAGACTGGCATCTGCTGGTCCCCGTGCCAGGCCCTCCTGGCGGCCAGCCTGGCAGAGGCCACTGATCTGAGGGAGGGGGCCGTGGGAGGGCTGCAGAGGTCCTAGCAGCTGGAGCCCCCGCCTCTGCACCATTCCAGGCTGCAGACTTTTGCCCAACTGACCCTCTCAGTCCCCTTCCATGTGCCTAGAGAGGCTGACACACTTGCTTAAGGCCCCACGGCAGTGCTGGACTCAGGCGGCCTGTGCCAGCCACAGCTTGTTCTGCTGTCCTGTGGCTGCCATAAGGGGCACGGGGCGACGGCTCAATACTTCCTTCTTGTGCTCACTTCTAAGCAAATTCTGGAGAAAAGTCACCAGTGAACACTTACTGGGCACTTACCCTATGCAGAGCGCTGGGCTGCACCTTTATTTGTTTTAGTTCACTGCACATGGTGGGTGCCCAGACAACCCTTACAAAGGTGGAAACTGAGGCTCAGGGATGTTGGGCTTCTCCCCAGGGTCTGCTGACCTGGGTGCACATGCAGAGCTTCACCTAAGTCCTGTAGACTCTGTCACGCACAGTGCGAAGTCACCAGGACGAGGGGGCAGGAGGGGATGGAAGTCTGGGCTGGCGCACAGGCTCTGGAAAGCTCATGGTCTGGAATCCGGGAACTCCAAGCTCCCCCTCGGCGAAGCCTGGTCCTAGGGACTTGAGTGGCAGGATCCGCACTTTAAAATTATACTGCGTTGAAAAAAATAATGAAAGCATGTGGTGGTGGACCCTGTCCTGAGCGTTTTACAGAAAGGAGCTCAGAGAAGGCTTCTGCAGGTGCCCGTTTTACCAATGAAGAAACAGAAGTGTCTAAGGCTTGGGAACCGAGGGCGGGGAGATAGCTCAGGGGCACAAATGCCTGCCTGGCAAGTGCAAGGTCCTGGGTTTGATCCCCAGTTCCACCAAAAATAAATAAACAAATAAATAAATAAAAAATAAAGCTTGGGAACCTTAAAAGCACAGCAATTTTAACAGTCAAACACACAAACAAAAACAAGAGGAATACAAATCCAGGTATACAAACTAGGTAATCCAGATGAGTCAAAAATAATGATTACTCAAGGGCCGGCGAGATGGTTCAGTGGTCTAAAGCGCCTGCTTAGGAAAGCTCAGGCAACTGCGGGGACTGCAGTTCGATCCCTGGCACCACATGCTGCGCCAGCGCCACCACCAGGGCAGGCTGTGCCAGCCACAAAATGAATAAACAAAGAAACAAACAAACACAACAAGCAAACAAATAAATAAATAAATAAAATTAAAAAAAAAAAAAAAAAAAAAAAAAGAGTGCGGGCATTGACCCGGAACAGGACCTGGGGAAAACTCTGAAGCTGGACACACTGAGCCCCTAGATTCTGACCAGTCTTCTTTCCTAGAGTTCCCCAAGTCCCTGTGGGAGCCCTGTGGCTCCACCCTTTGTTGAGAACATCAACTGTGTTTCCTGAAGAAACTATTTGGCGCCTGAGGGAACTGCCTTTCAAGCAAGAAAACGTTCAGGGTCCTCAGGGTCCACCCCACGCTTTGCTTCTATACCTGTGTACCTCAACCCAAGTCCCAGCAGGTCTGTAATAAGGTACAAAGGGTGACCCAGGAGGAGGCATGCTATTGGAAAGAACTGCTTGAGTTTTCTAATTCATACAGACAGAAATCCTGGGAATATTTAAGGGAATGGCTACAAAAATGTGAGATAAAGTAAAAATAATATATAAAGTTGGAACAGGCTAGATTTAGGGTATGGAATGCCTAAGCAAAGACTTCTCCTTTAATGCTGCAGGTTGGAGGGGTTAAAAGATCTTTGAGAGTTTGCTGGGTTGGCTGAAGCATGAACCCCAAGTGACCTATTGTGAGTGAATCGGAAAGCCCAGTCCTCTCAAGGATTAACCTAAAAGGGATTCAAACGTTTGACCAGATGAGGGTGTCTGCATGGATTTGTCCCTTAAGACCTACTCTCTTGCACTGGGAGAATCCAGAAGGCACAGCATTCAGTCACATTGTGAAAAATGAATTCCAGGGTGCCCTGGGCTACCTCGAGGCACTCGGGATCACACTTCTCTGTGGGCAGGTCCAGTGCCCTGAACCGGGAGACCTAACACAGAGCAGTACGTGGAGAGTAGGGCAGAAGAACCAACTGTTGACTCCATCGCCAAAGGCAAGGTGGATGTGGTCATCAGGATGGACAGCAGAGCCAAAGCAGCAGCCAGGACGGTCGGGCTCTCGCAGGCCCATGGTGTTGGCAAACTGACCGTGGTGTTCCCAGATGTGAAACAGACAGGTAGCCTAAGTGGGGAAGTTCTAGATCAAGGGAAGGCTAACTGCCTCGTTAGGATAAGCCACAGTCCTTCAATCCACTCACAAGCTGGAGCCAGTTTATAGGCCTAGAACCTCGTGAATCACACATTGGATACTGCCAGAAGTTTAGTCTTTCCCCCAACATTCCCAAAGGGACCTATACCTTTTCCTAGGATGACTGTGCACCAGGGCAATGGATACAATCAGAATTCTGGGACAACACTGAACACTGGTTCTGAACTGACACTGGCTCCAGGAGACCCCAGGGAGCTCCGGGGAGCCTTTAGTGAGAGCCAGGGTTTATGTAGTTCAGGGGAGTTTTTGCTCAGGTGTACCTCACAGTGGACCTGGTCATCTCCCAGTTCCAGAATGCATAACTGGAACAGAAGGACTCAGGAGCTGGCAGCACCCCAGCATCGATTCTCTGACCTGTGGAGTAAGGGCCATTATGGAGGGAAAGGCCCTTGAAGTGACCAGATCGGCCTCTACCTAGGAAACTAAGCCAGAAGCAATGCCACATGCACTGATGGACTGCGGAGCTCACAGCCATGGTCAGGGACAGAAGAGAGCGGGGCTGGGGAATC